>MU551646.1:5833107-5875452 GCA_024362625.1 Silurus asotus | reverse complement strand
ATTTGACATATATATATATATATATATATATATATATATATATATACACACACAGTGAGGAAAATAAGTATTTGAACACCCTGCTATTTTGCAAGTTTCTTCCACTTAGAAATCCTGAAGGGGTCTGAAATTGTCATCGTAGGTGCATGTCCACTGTGAGAGACATAATCTAAAAAAAAAATCCAGAAATCACAATGTATGATTTTTTTAACTATTTATTTGTATGATACATCTGCAAATAAGTATTTGAACACCTGAGAAAGTCAATGTTAATATTTGGTACAGTAGCCTTTGTTTGCAATTACAGAGGTCAAACGTTTCCTGTAGTTTTTCACCAGGTTTGCACACACTGCAGGAGGGATTTTGGCCACTCCTCCACACAGATCTTCTCAAGATCAGTCAGGTTTCTGGCCTCTCGACTGAGAAACACGGAGTTTGATCTCCCTCCAAAGATTCTCTATTGGGTTTAGGTCTGGAGACTGGCTAGGCCATGCCAGAACCTTGATATGTTTTTTACAGAACCACTCCTTGGTTATCCTGGCTGTGTGCTTCTGGTCATTGTCATGTTGGAAGACTCTCACACAGTGGACATGCACCTACGATGACAATTTCAGACCCCTCCATGATTTCTAAGTGGGAAAACTTGCAAAATAGCAGGGTGTTCACATACATATTTTCCTCACTGTAAATATGTGTGTGCGTTCTGGTTTCTCCTTTCAGACTACGAGTCAGTGCGGATTGGCGGATTGGTCTTTGCTGCTGTGCTCTTCTTTTTGGGGATCTTTATCATCATCAGTGAGTTGCCATAGCCTATGGGTCTTTTGTTAGTGCCCTAACACTAGAATAGTACACACTTTGTCATAGCAAGTCTCAGAAAGTCAGTAGCACGCCTGATATTTATGGATATTTTATTACTTCTCTGGCTTGATGCCATCCTTCTTTTTTAAAACCAAATCAAGTACACAAAGGGATACACCCAGGCCTCTAGCTATGCACTATAACTAGGGTAGGCTTTTAAAGAATTAGTGCATTTTATGTCATGTCTTGGTATATTCCAGGCATATAGTTAATAAGATTTGTCCCCGGGTTGGCCAACTTGGATAAAAAAACAACAACATTAGAAACAGGACACTTTGTAAGCTGGACACACAAAGGCTCTTAAAGGTTGCCCAACACATGCCAATTATGAAACCGAATACCGTTCCTCCCTGTATACAGTCTGTGTTTATTTTAGGATCCAATCACAGGACAGGCAAATGGTCTAGGATTTGGGCTCTTGAGAAATGAGCATTTTTACAGACGTGCATTTAATCTGAATACTGCCTTAGTTGCTTTAAATAAAAGCACTGAGAATAAAAGAAGACAGTAAATAAAAAAGCCCAGCATTAAATGAATGCAGTTACTCTTAAAACTGAGATATATACATAAAGTTTATTAACTACTTCTACTTCTCTCTCTCGCTCTCTCTCTCTCTCTCTCTCTCTCTCTCTCTCTCTCTCTCTCTCTCTCTCTCTCTCTCTCTCTCTCCCTCTTTCCCGTGTTTCCTGTAGGCCGAAAATGCCGTTGCAGAGGAAGCCAGGCCTCTTAAAGTGAGTTGAGAAAGAAAAGCAGGTCACATCATGTTTGTTCTTTTTCGTTGTCTTGCTGTACAGTTTCGTACGAGTTAACAATTCCGTGTTTTTTTTTTTTTTATTCAGTGCTGTGGGGGAATCAATCCAGAAGCATGCTGAGGTAAAACATAAATAAATAAATAAAATAATGAAATCTAATTCTCAAAGCCATGACACATTAGCTTTCCTGCATGCCAGTAAGACTGATTGACTGACACTGCATTGTTCATAGTGGGTCTGCTGAGAATGTATGCAAATGTATGCAAATATTAAAGACAGTGTGATGTACGAAAATTCAGAGAATGGATAAGTGCGAGTATATGATATGTTTTTAAATCAGTGATTTGCATCATTTTGCATAGCTGAAACTCTAGTGGAACAGGTTATTGAGGTGCTATAAATATAGGCAAAAGTATTGGGACAGCCGACTTTCCAAGCCAAATGTGGTTGTAACCTGTTACCACCAAGCCGCAGGCACACATCCGCATGGGAATTCTGTAGATGCGGAAGGATCCCATTTTTCCTTCATTTAAACTAGGAGACCCAAAGGTGTTCCAGCAAATCAATGCCCCTGGGCACAAAGCCATCTCTCTGAAGATATGCTTGACCTAAAATCTAGTAGAACATCTTCCAAGATGAGTGGAGGTTATTATGACTGCAAACGGGGACTAAATGTAGAACAGGATGTTCAAAAAAGCACATACGAATCCTACAGTCAGGTGTCCACAAACCTTTGTGTGTGTTTGTATAGCGATCTGTATAGATACTTAATCGAACAGTCAGGAAATCAAGTTTGTCCAGAGTTTAGCTACTTTATTTATGCTTAATTGCTAATTAAGCATTTGCATTTGTTAAGCTAATTAAGCATGCCGTTGCTTACTTTTTTTCATCCTCGAACACAAATTATTAGGCATAGTAGGTGCAGATTTCAGTTTTTGGAAATATAAAAAGTTATAACTATCCAATTTCATCTTGTTTACGTTGAATACTCCCAGCAGCAGACTAGTTGCCATGGTAACACACTTGCCTAGCACTTCTAAGAATGGACAAATCCAGTCTAGCGCAACACTACCGCTCAAAATGTACGTATATGTATGTATGTCTTTAATGATTCTGATTTCCTTTTTAATGCCATCGTATGATTTCTTTCCCACAGCGTATCACCACCAATAGGAGAGAGCTGTGGAAAGCCAAAACCTTAAACGGATCCTGTTTTCTTTGTTCACATTTATATCTGACATAAATCATTGTTTTCATTCAACACTGCCTTTTTTTCCCCTCCCCTTCCTCTCAAATATCTGATCCATTTTTTTTTTTTTTTAGTCTCTTGTTGTACGCTCGCGAATGCGGCTGACTGGTTCCTCTCAATGTTTCATTCGTTTAGTTTTCATCCAAGAATGTGTTTTGTAAAGAACCCCTTAACATTTGCGTAGACTTCTGTAGCATGTACTTGTGAAGCAATCAGACACATTTTCACTTGTAGCGTTTTATACATTTTTGTAAATTCTTTTAATTGCGTTGCAAGACACTGATTTGCTGTTGAGATTATTCATTGGATTACGAGAACACATGACTGACCGCTTTCCTATGAAATAAACGCAAATCAATGCATATGAGGTGGTTTATTGGGGTGGTCTGTGACAAAAGCACAGAAACGAAGCTAAAATAAAACAAGCGTGTGCGGTTGGAAAGGGTTTGAAGGGATCATAAGTTTGTGGACACCCAATTATCTGAACACTCCGTGTGTGTGTGTGTGTGTGTGTGTGTGTGTGTGTGTGTGCGTGTGCGTGTGTGCGGGGGAGGGGGGGGGGACGCGCTTGCTGGTGAGCTGTCCACAGACTATTCAGGTTTATTTGAATAATACATTCAAAAATCAAAGTATTCATTTATAAATGAGTAATTATAAATACAATTACAATTAATTAGCATATTCTCAAAAAGCAAGCCATGGTAAGAAAGGAATTCCATCAGGAGTTATGGGTAACGGGCAATAAATCGCCCCTTAGAAAATAATGTGGGAACATCTAGGATACAATCATTGAGAAACAAATGGGGCATGAACTGTGTAAAAGCCAAATGACTTCAGGCATGTCATACATCAAAGCAAACAAAACGCCTGGTGAGGAGAAGTGCATCATGGGACAAACCAGCACCCCTCTCTCAATTGGCAGGAGGGCATTTGGGGAAACAAAATTGACAGGGTCACAAAACTACTCATAAACCAAAGCAGCCCAGTGTGGTGAGTTGCATTGTGGGCAATGTAGTGGTATCATGTGATGTCACGTGAGCATAAATAAATGGGTGTGTGACACATCAAAACATTCAACACGGTGTAAATTAGAGATCAAGAGGCATCAAACAGCGAAATATGCCAAATCTGCAAACTCTGGCAACACTGTTATGTGAAATGCCAAAATGGGACCAGTAAGGTTGTGATGTTACTGGTCCCACTCCATTAGAAAAAAAAACACGGATACACTGTCCAGAACATGACATGAGATTGTCCTCTTCGCAAAACAAGTATTCTGATTTTCATCTTTATGGTACAGCTAATAAAGAGGTGGAGGCTCACTGCATATTCTTACTAATGGCAGGTTATTGCAGTTGTGTCCGCTAGGGGCGCCTCGAGACTGCAGGCTGCAGTCCAAATGGTTTCACACGCCCTACAGTTTCGTATAAAACCGCACTGCATCCTGTAAGCCAGAGTGGCTCATACACCCTTTGTAGTGCAGCTGTATTTCCAGTAGGGAGGTATTTGGCATTCATCCATGGAGTAAACCGGCATAAGATGCAGAGTTGCACCTCAGCACCCCTTTACCTCCTCACACAGTCTGAAGAGACCGAGTAAGTGAGAAACCCAGCTCAGCTCCAGCACTGCAGACAGACATGGCCACTAGCACAGGTGCGTACACATTCCATGTACACTCCAAATAATTCATAGTCTTTACTTTGTAGTGTGTAGATTTTGTATAAATTATTATTATTATTATTTTTGCATGGTCAGCATTTCTGCATGATGCATTACGTTATATTATTATTTTGTTGTACAAAACATGCATTCCTTTACATTTCATTATGCAACTATGTCCTAAAATGTTAATAGTTTGCAAAACCACTATAGAAATTGTATTTTTATTATAAAATAGGTAATGCAATTATTATGAAATGTGTTTTGTGTGGTTTTTTAGAACATTTTCTTTATTCCAAAAAAATCAAAATCAAAAATTATATATATGAATATATATAAATATAAAGTTTAATTTTTTTTTTTTTTTTTTAGAAAGAAAATTAAAAGAATTGTATGTGTCAAGGCTGTTACTGTTATCCACATCCCTTGGAAAGAAAAAAACCTTAATCTAATTGATTTTTGTTGCATTTTAAACTCGACATGTTGCACTATACAGCTCCTCAATTCAATCCATTCCAGGTCAATATTTAATATATAAACCTTACCTGTATTTATGTATGATAATATTTGTGCACAAGGACACGTTATTAAATGCAGTCCCACCCTGCCTGAGCATCTCATAATTAATCTGCGCTCCCAGGACTCAATCCTGAACCTTATCCCGAATGAATGCCGAGCACAGCGCATGCGCGTTTCCGCTATGCAGACACTGCGCACTTGAGGGACTCATTTCGCTGAGAGCGCAAACCCCTCCCTCAATGCAGCTGATCGATACAGCAAACTGCTCGGGTGCGTAAAAGAAAAAAAAAGAGCTGCTGTGTGGAGATCTTTCTTCTCCAGTTACCTCAAGCGTGATCACTACAGTGACTTCTTTGTTCCCCAGTTTCCAAATATTAAAAGCTGCACATGATGTAGAAGAGGTGCATCTATAATTAGCAGTTTTGATGCAGCATTTCTCTTCCACCTGCTGCAGGAAACTAATGTGGTTTTTTTGTTTGCCATTACGGTGGTACAGTGGTACCACCCTCTGTTTGGAATCCGATCTTAGGTTGTGTTTCCTCCTGGTTTTCTCGAAAAAACATGCCAGTGAAGACATATGAAGACATGCATCAAGATTTTTTCTGTCCTGGCTCTTGGAGGTTGTCAGACAGCCGAGTCACTTTTCATGCGTAAACATATGGCTTGATTAACTAGCATGAAGATTATTCATTTTTTTTAGAAGGATTTGGGTTTTAACTACAAAGTACTCACTCATGCAATATAAGTAACCCTAGAATCTATCACTGTCACGTTGAAAACGGTCCCCAAAGAGTAATAAATGGCTTAGTAAATTCACAACCGTGAACAATTGCTAAACACTTTTATGTATATGTATGTTTATTAAAGCTGCCAGTCGATTAGGATATTAAATCGCGATTAATCGCATAGTTGTCATGAGTTAACTCACGATTCATCTCAACCTAATCGCACATTTTGTATCTGTTCTAAATCTACCTTAAATGAATACCTTTCAAGTTTTTAATACTCTAATCAACAAATACAGATGCTGTATGTTTATCATTAGTGAAACCAGACTCAACATAGAACACAAAGACGGTTATGGGGTTTTCAATTACGTAAATCAACAAGACAAGCGGAACTTTTGCTATGTTTCCACACGGACGGTATTAATTGCCGGATGTGTGCATCAAGGTGGATTTTTGGTTTGGGGAATACGGATATAAGTCTCTCCATTACCACAGTAGATGCGGGTAATGCACTACTTAAGAATGCGAACCGCCGATAAAGAGGAAGAAGAATCATGGCGGAAATTGGTGCTTGATTTGAGACTCGCCGCATCTGTAAAACAAATGTTTAGCGGTTTCAAAAAATAGTTTTCGCTGGATTTTATTCTTTTTTTTTATATATATATATATATTTGAGTAAAGAAAGGACGTCGTGAATAAATGTGTGTTGTGTTGAAAGTTTTAATTTAGCTTATTTATTATTTATTTATTTATTTATATTTTATATTAAAAACAGTCGAAAAAAACAGAAATGCACGCTGCATTAATCGCATGTTAAATAAATAAGCGTTATTAACGTGTTTATATTTAAGCCTAATATTTATAGATATTGCTATATATTTTTTATGACCAACCTGTTTGTCTATGTACTGTATTTGTCAGATGGATGGATGGATGGATGGAAGTGTGAGGGTGTGATGTGATACTGCAGAGTATTTTCTCTGTAAACTAATGCCATAGGATTAATTTGCGGACTACAAGCAATGCTGCTGATACATTTAAACATTCCAGGATTGTTGCTGTTCCTGATACACACACACATACACACACACACACACACACACACACACACACACACACACACACACACACACAATAAAACATTGTCCCCATGGTAGAGCCCAGTCTAGAATCCTAACAGCAAGGGATACAAGCTCTTTTTCACACAGAATATGTGCTGATTCCGTGTATTACAGATAATCTTCAATGGTGGCTAAGGGAACTGTCAGATTGCGTTAGTGAGCATTAGTAAGTGTGCAAAGTGAGTCAGTTTTTTAAGACTAATAAAAGTATAAATGTACAAAATGCTGTAGGATTGGTGTATTAAAATCACTTTTGCCATTACTATAATAAGTGTGTTCTTTAGCAGCTCAGGCATTATTCCGTTCCTATAGGAAATGTGGAGCTACATTCTGGGGTTTTCAGCACCCTCTAGTGAGGAATACAGAAACTCTGTCTAAACACCACATAAACACTATATAGACAAAAGTTTTTAAATACCAGACTATAAGATTGGTATGTACATTTTGAACATCCTATTCCACATTAATTCCAGATTTAGGTGAGGTGAGGGGGCCTGGGTGCAGCCAGTGTTCCAGTTCATCCTAAAGGTGTTCAATAGGGTTGAGCTTAATAGGAGGCCACTAAAGATCTTCCACTCCAACCCATGTAAAACATATCTTCATGAAGCTGGCTTTGTGCATTGACATGCTGGAACAGGTTTGGGTTTCCTAGTTCAAGTAAATGGAAGATTTCATGCTCAGCATTAAAAGACATCCTGTACAATTGTGTCCAATCAAGTCAGGTATCCCAATACTTTTGTCTCTATGGTGTGATACTGATACTAGTGCCAGTTTGCACTCCTTTGTTCGACAGTGTTAAGTAATGAAGCAAACAAGATCTGCTTTGGCACTAAACTGAGCTCAGGCTTGAAGGAAACTGCATCTGTAATGTGGTGATCTGAAAACCCGAACTGCTCACACCCCCATAAACCAATGTTGTCAATATTGCGATTTCATATTTTCCAATGCTACTTTAAATATATTCTTATTTTTTATTTTTTATTCTCTCTGCTTAGAGTCGGTGTGGTCGGACCAGAGTGCCTTTGATTATGGTATGTGGTAAATAATAATAAAAAAAACCCAGATAAATGAATATAACTTTGGAGAAAAAATATTCAATAAACTAAATACTCAGAATCTTTTTCTGTGTACTGTTAGGACTGTGTATATAGGCATTATATGGCACAGTGGTTATAAAAAAAATATATATATATAAAGCACTGAGGCATATAGCTGTGTGCCACTTTATTTCATACCAAACTTGACTCTCACCCGTTTCATTGATTCCAGATTATGAGACTCTGCAAACCACCGGTCTGATTCTCGCCGTGGTAATGTTTGTATCCGGAATCCTCATAGCCCTGAGTAAGTTGATCCGAGGATGTATATATACTATTATAGTGTCTATATAGGTATACAGCTGTTCCAGTAGTTGTACAAATACAGAAATGCAGGACATTTGATATTGGACAGGTTTTCTCATTTGTAGGTTTTCAGGCCACTATGTTATTAACCAAATATATATATGGACAATATATATATAATATATGGACATTTTTTGTGAATTCCTGGCCATAAGATGGGAACGTCCACTCAAAAACTTCGGAGTGTGCTTGTGGACATTTGTGCTGTATGTAGGTGAGGTGAGGAGGCCTGGGGTGCAGTCATTTTTTTTCCAATTCATCCCAATGGTGTTTAATAGGGTTGAGGTCAGAGCTCTATAGACACCCTATACAACTGCGTGCCCTCAACATTGTTGTAACAGTTTGGGGAAGAACCACATATAATAATTACCTCTTTTTTTATCTTTTTTAGTTTATCACAGAGCAGTTCAATGGGATTTAGGTGCAGAAACTTGGCAGGCTTAGCCCGCCCAAATTTGTGTCTAACTTCTGATTGGGTGGCAGCCTACAGCCAATGAACAATGATCTGTCTGTAACAGTCCTACCCAAAGCCCCGCCTCTACCAATAAACCCTGCCCTGCAGCACAGTACAGTTTTTTATTTTTACCTCACAATACTTTCAGTTCTACATGCTTACAGGCTTTAGCTCCATACAGACTTTTTTTTTTTAAATGTATGTCCACTTTTCTCAGTTTGTTGTTGTGCAGCAGCTAACATTCAATTTTACACTTTATTCAACTGCTGTTACGACCTGATGTGATGTATGTATTTTTTAAGCCTATAAGGGAGTCTTGTGCTGCATGTATCTGTAGCGATGCTACTTTCTGCACCCCAGAGGCCAAGGCTAATTTCAGTTTACCCTCCAAAAGCCGACAAGTGCCCCAAAGCAGACCATCTCTTAGTTGTTTCAGCCTCAGTTCAGGCAGTTTGCGATTTAAATAAAGACGTAAGCCAAGCCAATATTAGCTAATAACCCAAAGCGTGCCCAAACCCTAAGTTGCAGTTGGGTATAAAGTAAGAAGAAATTGTAAAAAGATAACCATTTTTATAAAAAGTGGCAAAAAAAAAGAGAAGTGGTTATATAACCTTTGGATACTGTCTAAAGAAATTTGGAACTTGAATGTGCTGATTTTGTACTGGAGTACTGCAAAAAGGCTTGATAAATTTAGGGTTTAGGAATTAAATTAATTTGAGAATTAATATGATCTAATAAAAACAAGATTCATGGATTTTCAAGTTAAAATACAATTTTAAGTTGTTTTTATGATCATGATATGTTTGGTTTTAGTTTGAATGTTTTTTTTTTCTAATTTTGTAAATGTAAGTTATGCAGAGAACTGGTTTAGGTGTTGGGCCCACTACCACTGATTATTGCACCCAATGCTTCCAATTAGCTGTTAAAGGCTTGATAAATTTAGGGTTTAGGAATTAAATTAATTTGAGAATTAATATGATCTAATAAAAACAAGATTCATGGATTTTCAAGTTAAAATACAATTTTAAGTTGTTTTTATGATCATGATATGTTTGGTTTTAGTTTGAATGTTTTTTTTTTTTTCAAATTTTGTAAATGTAAGTTATGCAGAGAACTGGTTTAGGTGTTGGGCCCACTACCACTGATTATTGCACCCAATGGTTCCAATTAGCTGTTTTGAATGGTAGCCATGCTGGTTCAGGATTCCTTTCACCTGGAATAACCTATCAATATTTTAATCTGTTTTTTTTTTTTTGTGTCTCTTATTAGGTAAAAAATTCAAATGTTCAAAGTCGTCCAAGTAAGACTCATGCACCCAAACGGAAAAGCCTGCTCTATGCATGTGGTAATGACTTGGAAAATAAAGACGAGGAGACGTAAAGAGAGAAAGGATGCTCACCCAGAAGACTATCCGCTCAAATGCAGCCACTGGGTTAACGGCTTGCTGACAGTTTCTCTTTTATCCCGAAACACTGCCTATCCATCACAAGAACTGTATTAAAAAGTGACCTTCGGTGGAAGTCAGGGTTTAAAAGCACCTTACCTGGCAACACCGGGGCAGAATGAATACCCCCAAGCTGTGGTGATGAATTATAGAAAACGCTATATGGAAAAAGTGTTGCACTTTTTCCATAAAGCATTTCTGATCTCTTTTGGATAGACAGTGTGTGTGTGTGTGTGTGTGTGTGTGTTTGTGTGTGATGCTGAAATGCGGTGCATGCTGGAATCTCAGCGCCTGAAAACTCCCTCTATTTGTTCTCTAACTTATTATCGCATTATAATTCAGCCACATTGTGCTGTGGTACTAATGGTAGCGATACTACTACTACTATTTTGTATAATCTATTTTGCATTAAGGTCTTGTGCTGGATTTTTGCATGTTCCCTGTATGAACGTTTAAAACACGAGCGCATTCGTAGGTTCCTTCTGTCTTTTCTATGAGAGCATCTTAACATCTGCTCCAAATCTTTTCCTGCAGGTCGAGTCCTATGGAACGGCTTCCGTCCCCCCAAACAGAGGGTAAGCTCTCAATCCCAAACCATATCACATACTATCTTCCGACTGGCCCATCATTTATTTATTCTTTATTTTTTCTTCTTTCTCCTTTCAGTCCCCACACAGTCAGTATAGAGACTGTGCCTTTGGAGAAGAACATCAGAAGAGCTGCATGGGATCGGTCGGATTTGAAGGCTTCTCAGTTTCTTTCGTCGGACATGTCAGAGTTTGTTCAGGATTTTTGTTGTTGCAGGTTGTTCCTTATCTAATTGTTTCACACTTAATACTCATCGATTGATTGTTTTTCATGCACAGGGTTCTTAATGCACATATACAGGTGAATGAGTGAGTGGGATCCCATTTTTCCTTCATTTGTCTGATATTTAGTCTATGAAACTTCCTCCTCCGGTCCTATTTTCATGTTTTCAATACCTCCAGATTGCTCAGCATGACTCCTTCTGTATATATATATATATATCCTAAAGTTTAAGCTGTCATACTAACAGCATTATTTATATGGGATTAATATGATATGATGATACCCAAATATATGCAGGAGAATACTCCTTATAACCTTCAACCCAAAGCTTCTACTAAAGAACAACGCTTGGATTCTGATACATATGATTAGCATGTAAAAAAAAAAATTGGACATTTTGTTCAATAACATGAGAGCATTGACAAATCAAGAATCGTCATGATATCCATGATCCTAAGCCGGATGAATGAATTAAACAAAAGTTTGTGCACCTCGATTAAAGAAAACAAAACCACACGTTTGAAAAGCACATTTCTTTTTTTAATGCCATTGCAGAAGCTTGAACTGTTTCATTCATTATGTCAATGTGATACATTCAAACAGGACCTTTTGTTTTTATTTTTTTTGCAGTGTTGATGTCGTTTATTAAACTATCATTTTATTAAAGAAAAATACAGAACAAGTACTCGGTGTTTGGCTGCCCCTTACACGAAACGCTCAACCAGTTCTGATAAACTAACAATCATTTCACTCGAAGTGACAGTATCGTGTTATTCCCCCTTATTTGAATTACAAGGAATTACTGAAGTCCCAGACACCCAGTGATTCACATGAAATAATACCCTTAACCATTCCCACACTTTGGCCATTTTATTTTAAGACTCTCTTTTTTGGTTTTTACTGATGTCTATACCAAGTTCAATACATATAGTGATATTGTTCTAATTCTACTCTTGCTATGTTGTCAATATGAAATCACATCATTGCCTGTCTGTCAACTGGAGAGGTGACTACCAATCTGAGGTCAACATAAAAAAAAAAAAGCGTGACATTTTTACCTCCTATGTAATGACTCATCATAACACACTCACATTTGCTCTTTAAACGATGAGCTCTTCGTAACCTCTCAGCGATCACGGTACCAACCACAAAGGTTAAACCGAGCTTGCATATAATTTATCCCTGAGTCAAACATGCGAACATGACATAATTAAAAAAAATAAAATAAATAAATTGTAACATAACATAACACTGATGCAGTGTAATGTAACTCCAAACCAATATGGTTCATTAAAATAAAATAAAAAAATGACAGTAGGAAATTTGTGTTGAATAAAAAACGATTTCACAGAAATCACATGCTCATGAGTATTATTCTATAAAATAAAATGCATTCAAACACTCGACTGAGACGAATAGAAGTAAAATAACCTCATAAGAGGATACAAGTTATACAATTATAAAATCAAGATCTGAATTCAGTCAAGGAAAAGAAGGCAAAAGAGGGTGGGGTTTTTCAGCTACTGCATTTTCTGTTGTGATTTTTTATATTTTTTTTGTTTATGATCAGATTAAATTCGAATCACGTTTCTGCCTTGTTTTCCCTTGAGTGAATGTAAGATTCCCTAAAATAAGTAAAGGGAGACATGTTGGGACTGGAAAGCAGTCCTGGTCACTCTTGGTCCTGTAAGGATGTGATACGCCGTCTAGAGGCATTTCTCTTCTTTAAGATGAGCTTAAGCTGAGGGTTAAAGAAAAAAAGAGGTTTGTCAGTAAGCTGCTGTAAATGAAAAACTATATCCAATCACAGTTTTAACCATTTGGACTGTGATATACTGAAAGTTTCACAGATGCATATAGTTTACATACAATTATTTGAGATTAGGGGATTAGCCCCTCTCAATACTTCCTACTGTCAAATAGAAACTATATGGACAAAGGTATTGGGACACCTGATATTTTTTCCCAGCCATTTGTGGTTCTTCCATAAACTGTAACCACAAACGACACAGGCTGTTCAAGCATAACAATACCCCTGTACACAAAGCCAGCTCCATAATGACATGCTTTAGATGGGTTAAAGTGGAAGATCTCGAGTGGCCTGCTAAAGAGCTCTGACCTCTGACCTTGCACCTCAGGCCTTAACTTTGTCTGTGTCGTTTGTTGTATGATTACATTCTCTTAATTTTCTTAATTCTCTTCGATTAGAGGCCACTTTGCAGCCGCGGATGGTTCCACATATAGTAAACAGCCTAAAGATCCATGAAGTTACTGAGCAACTCAAGAACTCTGAGGATGGATTTGGGCTGTAATTAATATCCACAGTCTACTACAATGGCTCAAGGCTCCAGGTTGCATTTAATCACTGCACACTTTAACAATGATGAAACTGTAATGTATGGACATTTGGTGCCACCCAGATGAGGACGGGGTTCCCTTCTGATACTGGTTCCTCTCAAGGATTTTTCCTTATGCCATTTCAGGGACTTTTTCTATGCCAAAGTTACCACTGGCTCACTATGCCAAAGTTACCACTGCCAGACTGCTTTAAGATCGTCTATTATTAGAAGTAATAGAAGAAGCACGTGCTTCCCGCAAAAAAAAAAAGGTAAGATACACCAATACAACTTGCAATGACTAATGTTTAAAAAAAAAAAAAAAAAAGGAAATAAATTAATGGCACTGTAAAAGCATTCATATTTCATACTTTTTTCTTTCTTCTGATTTTTTTCTTTCATTTTGTCTTGGACAATTCCTAAACTCCAAAATCCTCCCCACCCTCTTTCACATACATGAGCTCACAGAAACACATGATTGTTTATTGTGTGTGTGATTGATCGCAGAGGGTTGATCCCGGCTGATTTTTTGGATAATGGGGTGGAATGATTTTCTGTTGTGCCAAAAAAATCTAATAAACAATCTACATTTTTTTGTGGGAAACACATTGGCTGAGGCCTGAAAGAAAACTGTTAGGCAAGCCGTAATTTTACATTTAAACCTATCTAAAGAGCGTATTATTATCATAACAACAGGAGCTAGCTGGAGTCTGTGCTCACCTTTTCTCCTTGTTCTCCATTTTGGAGCAGATGTACAGGCTGGTCGTTCTCCAGGTTGCGGATGCTCGGATCGGCTCCTTTGTTAAGCAGCAGTCTGATCAGTTCCTCCTGATATGGGCTTCCATGTAAACCTGCTGCCATGTGCAAGGCTGTGTGTCCATGAGCCTGGGTAAAAAAAAAAAAATTACAAGGTGCTACACACACACACACACACGCACACAGTAATTTATTGATTATTAGTCCTATCTACTATTTGTATATTGATCTATTTCTATATCATATTTCATACTATACCAAAGAGTCAAGATAGAGAGATAGACACAAGATCAGGTGAAGACACAAGATCTCGGTACAAAA
Source organism: Silurus asotus (assembly GCA_024362625.1). Lineage (NCBI taxonomy): Eukaryota > Metazoa > Chordata > Actinopteri > Siluriformes > Siluridae > Silurus > Silurus asotus. Next base: position 5,861,042 of record MU551646.1, on the reverse strand, counting down.
TACACCGATCAGGCATAACATTATGACCTTTAATGACTATGTCGCTGGTTCAACACAGTTCCTTTGTTGGACCACTTTTGATAGATACTCCCCACTGCAATACCTCACAAGAGCCGCAGTTTTGGAGATGCTCTGACGTCTAGCTATCACAATTTGGCTCTTGTCAAACTCGCTCAAATCCTAAAGCTTGCCCATTTTTCCTGCTTCTAACGCATCAACTTTGAGGACAGACTTTCTGCCTAATAATGTACATCTTAACTGCTAACAGGGGGCCATGATAAAAATGTTATGCCTGGATGACATATGCAAAAAAAAAACAAATGTTACCTTCATGTTGATAAAGGCCTGCATGTCAGGTATCTGTTCTCTCAGGAAAAAATGAACCAGCTCGATATTTCCCTCTTTCACAGCTAGGTGGAGAACGGTCTTATTGCTTTTGATTTCCTGAGAACGAAGGGTGAAATCGAAGTCAGTCATAACGAAACCAACACCGAAATCACTTTCGGTTAAATTTCCAGGAGTCTAAAAATGAAATACAGCTGAAGGATTATGTCTGTTTCTGACATATGAGCTGAATAAATGCCCGGGATTTACATGCACATGTTATTCCAGTCACCAAGTTGGGACTAGATAAACGTTTTCATGACATACAGTGTTTTTAGCAGACCAATAACATGGCTAAAGCAGAATATTACCTGGCTGAGAAGGGAAGCGCCTGCCTCCAGCAGCAGATGCAGGCAGCTAAGTTTATTTTCAGCTTGAGATTGCAGATTGCCATCATGTAGCCAGGCAGGGGATGAGGAGCTGGAAGCAAGTGCCTTCATTGTGGCATTGTGAGAGATCACTGCACAGTGCAATGGTGTTAGACCTGAGAGAGTCAAACGAGAATCAGACCAAAGCAGATTTGTCTTATATTTTCCACATTTAATATTACTGTTTACCTACAATACACTTTCATAACTTTACCTACAATATACCTGATGGATTAAAATGGTTTACCTTCAAAATTGCGAGCCTCCAGGTCCACTCCATGTTCCATAGAGAGGATAACCTGTAAATTGTGACATGTAGATATCAGTGTTTTTGGTCTACACACAGTTTGAACATTGAGGAGATAAAAACTGTTAAGGTTGCATTTCTAATTATTGATATTATACACACCCTGTAGACTAACTGATAACAAACAATTCGAAAACAAAACTTTCGCCAAACTAACATTGAGCAGCTTGTATAGTTTGCTAATTCTTTAGATAAAGATAAAATATTTTTATGGTTTTTATTAAGGGGGTTTATTTATAACAATTATATCCTGTATACATTCACAAATTTAGATACTCTGGGCGCTGACTACAATATCATCGACGGGGCATTGCCCAATGTTTGAGAGTGAATGTTGGGTGTTGAATGTGAGATGATAAAGGTTGGAGGGTGGAGGATGACGATCAGGTGATGAATGTTGGATGATGAAGGTTGAATGGTGAAAGTTTAATGTTGATTATTAGATGATGAAGATTGGATGATAAAGGTTGGATGTTGAATGTTGGATGATGAAGGTTGAATGATGAAGATTGGAAGTTGAATGGTGGATGATAAAGTATTAGATGATGAACGAATCATGAAGGTTGGATGGATGTTGAATGTTAGATGATGGAGATTAGATGCTAAAAGGTTGGATAATGAAGATTGGATGTTGAATGTTAGATGATGAATGAATGAAGCAGGTTGGATGTTGAATGTTCGATATTAAATGTTAGATGATGATTGAATGATGACGGTTGGATGGGTGTTAAATGTTAGATGATAAAGACTGGATGATAAAAGGTTGAATGCTGAATGTTGCATGTTGAATGTTAGATGTTAAATGTTAGATGATTGAATGATGAAGGTTGAATGCTGAATGTTGGCTGATGAAGATTGGATGTTGAATGTTGGATGATGATTGTATGATGACGGTAGGATGTTGAATGTTAGATGATGAAGATTGGATGATGAAGGTTTTATACTATTGAATGTGCTGCTTTTAGGGTGTGAGCTAGAGACGTCCACGTGACGGAAGTTCTGCCCCGCCCCAGCAATATTTAAGTGTTGTACTGCTTTTTTCAAATTTTAAGATTAATAAAAAAATAACGGAAAATTAACAAACATATTTCGTTTTATTAGGATTAGAATTTTTGTGTTAATAATGAACATGTACAAGGAACTTTTCAGAACATAGTGTGAGCTCACCTTCATGACCTGCGGAAAGCCATATGTGGCTGCCAGGTGCAGTGCAGTTTGGCCCTTGATGTCACAGATGCTGATATCAGCCCCCAGCGTGAGCAGGTCCTGCACAATCTCTGGCTGATTGGCCGTCACTGCTACCAGCAATGCAGTCTAGGATACAACGGCATGACATGATTCAACTAAGCAAAGCAACCAGCAAAAATAGCCAGCGCATTAAAGATACCTGTATTAAAGAAGATCAAATCCTTCTGGCCTTTATAATAGAATAAGTTTTGCCTATGCAATACAAATATTAATATCAATCCGTTATTTCAAACAAATTGACACCCTGTCATTCATATTTACATCATTAAAGAAGTATTTAATATAAACAAAAAGACAGGCGGCTACCCCAAATACATTTAAATAGAGAGAGAAAAAAATAAAAATACGAGTTGTATAACTATAAAGAATTGCTGCCATATAAAAGCATGGTGCAGAAGCCAGAATTGATATTACTGAAGGAGTTTATGCATATTTTGGCCTTTTCAGATACTGTAACTCTTCTAGCTTTACTGCTAAATAATATCCTTTTATTCTTGAAGATGTGAGTCAAGAGTACTTCCGCTCCTGCCTCTGTAAAATTCATTTTATTTTGCCATATTAGCAGTCATTTCGTGCTTTCCGCTCTGAGAGTGTTGCCATTTATGAAGTTTTGTGGGTGGTATTCAAAGAAAATCACCCGTGCTGTGTGCACGCCGGGTGACGGACACACGTGAATTCGAAGAAAATAGAAATGTTCCTAAACTCCTTTCAACTTGTCAGAAACTTTGTTTGGTTTCGTTTTACTTAAAATTGACAAATGAGGCTCAGCGTGCGTTTTACCTTTCCCCTGTGCTCCTTCGTGTCCAATTTGCCGAGCTCCTGCAGTTTTTCCGCTGCAGCGAAGGCGTATTCCCTCTCACCCTTAGCAGTGTATATGTGCAGAATTCTAAACGAAGCACAAAACACCACTGCTGTGTTAGACTGGGGTGTGATGCTACGGCTAATATTATCAGAAAAAAAACAATGGAAAGTGGTATGTTTCCAATATTCATTCCTTAATATATTGTTCATGATTAGAAACAGATTCTCAATAGCAGAGTGTTAGAATAAGCAAATATCGGGATTAGGTTTCATTTTTTAAATCACGTTTTCAGTAGACAGCACGTCTAACCATAACAGTCACACGCTGTGTGTCTAAACACGACCAGGTGCAACTCTGCATACTTTGCTTCTTAGATAAATTTAGATTTAATGAGAAAAAAGCAAAAGGGCTGCAGTCCTACCATTTTCTATATAAAAGATAAAAAGATCTGGAAGAGCATTTTGTTGCCCATCACTCACGTGTCTCCATCATCGTCCTTCCATGTGGTTCTGGTGTAGTCCATGGTCTGCAGTGAGAGCCGTGCCTTATCCAGCAAAGCCATGTCCATGTTCATCTGGGGTCTAACTGACAGACCGCAGGGCCCCACAGATTCCTGAAGTCTGGTACCAGGGGGCCACACGTAACTAGAGCTTGGAACGCTCATACCCTGGGCACTAAGGTCATCGCTGGCAATAGACATGCCCGAGGTCACGGAACACTCTGTGCTGGGCTGCTGAAGCAAAAAGATTTGACTTTGGATGTTGGATTTGAACTCAACATTATTTCTTAATATTTGTATTAAATATCCTACGAATATTAAATACCAGTGGTGGACGAAGTATAATGACTATATACTTAAAGTAGAGACACACAGGGTAAAATATGACTCCAGTAAAAGTGCTCCTTTTCAACTTTCACTTGAGCAAAGCATTATAATTTATTACGGCTATAAATGTTCCCATTAGCATTTCTGTCAAGAATCTTTGCTCAACTCAGTTTATGTAAAAAAAAAGATTTTTGGCGCACAAATCTATAAATAGAATGGCATTAATGAGTCAAACACTGATTGATATCTATTTAAATGATCATGAACCCCAAAACAACTTTTACCTACTTAAGAAAAAACATGCAAACGAAGTCCCGGGTGTTGTGGCGAGTTCGAGTCAGGAGTTTCATTCATCGTTTATTCCTCTCAAAATGTTCTGCTTGCTGTTGAACTGAAGCTGAACTGTACGTTGGTGCTAAGTAGACACCACCAAGCGCCAATCGGAACAATTTAAAACCGTGCGCTTCCCTGATTGGTGGATTGTTGCACGCTTGACTTGAAAATCTCCCCAAACGTACTTAAGTACAGTATCGAGTTACAGTTACTTCGTTAATGTCCACCACTTCTCGATACACCAAACACAAAATATATCGTAGACAATGTGCGAGACTTACGAAGTGCTGTCCGATCTGCACGCTCTGATTGGGGTCCTGCAGTCCGAGAGCGTTATAACTGGAAAGCTGAGGCTCCATTGCGGGTAAGGGGGAGCTAAAACTCGAAGGAGATTGGAAGCTCAGAGCACCTGTGGAGTCCTGGTGGTAATTCAGGCATACTGAGGAGAAAGGGATGCAATCCTGAAAACCGGGGGATTGGGGCTGAATGGCTGCGTCCCACCGATGATGAAAGTCGTATCTCATGGCTGCCATGTCTGTGAAGCTGCTGTTTGCACCTGTGGAGAAATTACACTCTTTTGTATTATTACTATTAACACCAGAAATCAATCTGCAAGTCTCGAAGTAACCACTGAATTGTATGTTTTGAGGAATGATTTGAGTATGAAGAGGGTGCCACTTACCGGCAGAGAGATCTGATGTTGAAACCTAATGAGGAGAAAGATCAGATTAGGATTGACTTTCGTAAGCTTTCATCAGTCTAAATGGAAATGAAGGAGACCTCGTCCTGAAACGGTTTTCTGATCAGAATGTACTCACTGGGATTGGCACAGGAGCAGCAGCAGCAGCAGCACCAGCAGCAGTGTTATTAATCACAGAGGAACAGGTCGGAGGAGCTGAAGACGTCTCTCGCTTTCTCTTCTGCTCCAGGAGCTTCTTCACTGTAGGCAGCGTGTAACACGGCTTCTCCTTTGGCGCTGCGGATCGACACAAATGTAAGTTGAGCAAATGGTTTTTACAATTTTTTCAACATTACCTGAAACTAATAAGCCATAAATGGATATTTGTATGAGATAAATTCCACATATTAGAGTAAGACTATCAAATGTAGCTAAAAATGCACCATCTTGGAAGAGTCGTGGGTTTTTTAGAACAACACTGATGGTCGTGATAGAGAAAAAACATAAACGAGGAAGAGGAACGTAAACATTAGGAGAAACGTGAGGCTTTACATAAAAGACGAACAAATTCAAACATCTCGACAACCTCTTCATCACATCTAAAACTAAAAATTAGTCATTTTTTCTGGTTAGTAATTCAATAAATCGAGACATTTAAAGAGTCAAGTCTTCCATGTGACACCTTGTTTTTGTTTTTGAAGAGCAATTTGGCTTTGTGCTTCCCCCTATTTTAATCTTTTAGATTACAGATATGTTTGTGCGCTTGAAAATACAAAAAAAAAAAAGAAGAAGTCATTTCCCTTTGTTACTCACCAAAGGAAAAAAAAGTAAAATAAGAAAAAAGAAAAAAAAAACAGCAAAACCAAATATCAGAGGGTTTCCAGTGGTCATCAGCTACAGACAGAAAGGAACATTTCTTCAAAGGCTCAACCTCGAAAACGTGAGATAAGTCTGACATTTCCATCAGAGGTGTTTCGCTCTCGTCACACAAACCATGAGGAAAAGATTCCACTAGGAAAAGAGCTAGTGAGGTTACGTCGAACCTGTTCTCCTCGACAGAAAGCCGTGGCGAATGTCGCAAAAGCATTTTTCTGTTTCCTTTGCTCCGTTACGCTCCGTGGCCAACCACATCTTCCTGCCATAGTGACGTATTTGCTCTCGTAGTTTCTGTTGCTATGTCTATAGCTTACACGCAGCACTAGGTTGGCATTGCTCGAATTTACTACCGCTAACAGATGCATAGGTTTTTTAGAAGCAAAATCCTGGACCAAAAAGCTACTCTATACACAGAACCAACGTCGCCAAAACCGTGACTTTTTTTTTTTCGACATTTGACAAGTTTCAGCGTTTGAAGTCGTTGTATTTTTAGCCTATTACATCAGTGATGTCACTTCCCTAACTGTCACTGGTACAGAAATATGCAAGTCAAGAGCCAGGCTGAAATGAAATGGTTTTCGATTTCCATATCCCCTTTAGAGGGGAAAAAACAGCAGTTTCTCTGAAAACCACTGAAGTGAGCACTTTCATGGCAGAGGATTAAAAGAGGAAGATGAGGCATGCTGAAGCAGGGTGGAAACTCCACTGGGCCTGGCTGGCCTTGGAGAATTCCCTTTCCTATCAGCCGTTTATTTTTTATTTTTGGTTCTCGTCTCACTTTAGTTTCATTTTACTCCTACCAGCTGAAATCACAACAGTTTACCATCACAAAATACACACACACACACACACACACAATTAGGTGTATATCTCCTTTACCCAGAAGGAAAGAAGAGCTCTAGATTCTATACTTAGATCATCATCAGAACATCATACATACTAACCTGTTATTTTATTTTATTTTTTTTTAGAAATATTCATCTATATATTTTGCTTTTTGTGGTTTATCCTAGACCCAGAGGACACCCTCATTTAGTAATCGGAAAAGAAAAATGTGAATATGAAGAATAGCATTCTTTTTATTCTTTATACATTGTCGTTTTTTTTATTCTGCATATAAAGAACTGACAAACCAATAGACCCCAGTGGATTTACTACAAAATAGATCATTCTATATTTTTTGCTATATTCTTTTGCATTTGGCTCATACTGTATAAGCAGAACTAAGTGGATGTCATATAATCAGAAGAAATGATCTTTCATGAAAAAAAAAGTTATCTCAATCAGTGACTTCCAATGAGATCATCGCGATGCAGGCATATGGTGACATTAAGGGTGATCTTTAAAAGCGTCACACCTTGACCCTGCAGTGTGAGGTCGTGGGCGGGTGCGCACGCGCTCTCACTTACTCGAGAGAAAGAGACGTAGGGATGCCCTTAGCGCATTCAAAAACGACGGAAATCCCTGACCAGTGAGTCACGCGCGTGGGCGGAGCGGGGATTCCGCCGACTCGGGTCCCCTGAAAACCCGAGCGACAGCGGGGCCGCTTCACGCTACCAACCGCTGTTTAAGGCACATTTTGTTCTATCACATATTAAACGTGGCATTTCCGTCGATTACCAGGTTGAATCAGATTACCTTAAATCCAATAATAGTAAAAAACAAAACAAAACAGATGAACGCTTATAAAGTGAGGTCACCCCCTTAACACACCCCCGCCCTATTCCCTGAAATAGTACAGTCCCCACCGTCGCACCTGCTGCAGTGAGGGCGTTATCATTCGCTACACTTTCCTCCCGAGAGAACGACTGAGCGGCCAAGTGTAACAAAACACACAAAGCTACAGCCACAATTACTGCATCGTCCTCAGCTTCAGCCCACCTTATTATTTGTTTTTAAAGAGAAGAAGTGAAAATAAAGTTCGGAAGGGAGGGGGCAGCCTGCTAGGAGTTTCTCTGTCTTTCTGCTTTTCACGCAACATGAAGCCCTACTACCGGGGGGGATCCTGACGCTGATGAAGTGTCTATTACTCACTAATGCCAGGCAAAGGCATGCTCTCACACACACACACACACACACACACACACACACACACACACACAAAACAATATTCTGAATACCTTCACCTTCTATTAAGCAATGACCTATAATGACAATAATACTACTACTACTAATATAAATAACAATAGGTAGGACCACTTGCCTTCATTACCCTATATAATACTACTACTACTAATAATATTAACAACAATACCAACAATAATAAAAATAATAAGTATAAGAATAGCAGCACTTCCATCTAATCATTACCCTATAATCAAAAAATGACCTATAATAAAACAATATGATAATAATAATAAGAAGAAGCACCTGGAGCACTTTATTACCTTATATTTAAACAATAACATATAATAATTTAGTAATAATAAGAAGTAGGAGCCACTGGAGCACTTTATTACACTATATCCATGACATTATCATTATAATTATAAGAAAATATAATTTACATGATATACATTTACAGGTGGGATTATTGTCACTTTAAGTGAACACTAAATGGGATCTAAAGATGCTGTAAAAACAGAAAAGAGGATACTCACATTTCTGTAAGTGCATGTCAAAACTCCTTTTTACAGCAGATTGTAGGTTTTCAGCTTTCCACACCAAATGAAACGGATTATCGAGTAGGTTAACTTCAGGACTCTTCGTGTCGGGACTGGATACTACTCTGTCTTTCTTTCTTTCTTTCTTCTTTCCTTCCTCTATCTCTCTCTATCAGTGTGTTCTTGTCTCTGGCAGGTGCCGTGACTTTTCACTGTGTACATACTCACCCGCGTGTTGTAGACGATTATAGGGCGGGGCCTTTGCGGCGGATGGGCGGGGGATGGGCGGAGCCTTCCTTTTTTTTCTTTTTTTTGGGGGGCTCCACTGAGCATTTTTTTTAATTTACATTCCTTTCATATTTTTTACTATCTTAAATGGAGTTACTGTTGAAGTTATATATCAGTTGAAGTCATTTTGAAGAATAAATCTAATACATATAAACAGATTGATGATGATGATGAACTGTTAGAGTAGAAATTGGATTCTATCCTGGTAGTGGTTTTTATCTGTCTTTGAGTTACTTCACGTGTGTTTGTTCGCATTTGAATGAGCGAAATAGGTTTTAATTTGTCAGTAATAATAATCAACTGTACTATACTAGACACCTGACCTTTCCAGCCATATGTGATTTAACCCCAAATTGTTGCCACAAAGTTATCAATTTTTTCCTTCAGTTGAATTGGGAGACCCAAAAGAAGATCTTGAGTGGTCTGCTATAGTGCTCAATCCCATTGAACACCTTTATGATAAAAGTGAATGCTGACTGCACCCCAGACGTCCTCACCTCACCAGTACCTGACTGAAACCCAAACCTCTACAAGCACCCCCCAAAATCTAGTGAAGCATCTTCCCAGAAGAGTGGAGGTTATTCTTAATTAATCGTGTGTTTTATATATACATATATATATTATTACCAGTCAAAAAAAAAGGAACAAAACAGGACAAGAACACATGGAAATGAAACAATTGTTAGGCAGTCCTACTCATCACAAACTTTTTTTAAATGCTGACAAAAATTATATGTTTTTCATTTCTCCCTCCCTCTGCAGTCTCCTCAACATGCTCTCATATGATGCATCATCCCATCAATCAAATCTTTGAGATCAGGGTTTTAGGGCATTTCCAATTGTGTAAGATCATCCTGGAAGCTGTGATACAACCAGTTTTTTTTTATTTTATTTTTTAATTTTTGCTATGTTTGGTACCACTGATTTATCTTCAGGAAGGCATAATTATGGTTCACAGGTTATACGTAAATACGTAAAGTGCCCTCTCCCCATTCTGTAAAGTCTAGATGGTGTATAATAATATATATGTACTATTTTGTAATTAAGGATTGTCTTATATTATATATGATATCCAGCCAGTCATTTTTTTATGAATCCCCAAATCCTTCTGCCATATTGTTTTCTGGTTGTTACATGTATCTTCAGTTACACAAATACAGTACAAGTTGCAAGGGACAATACTATAGAAATGAAACTTTGATATATTTTAGAGTAGTCTGTGCGCAGCTTGTAGAGCAGTACAGATTTACTGTCCTCTTAAAATAACTTAACATACAGACATTATTGTCTAAATTACTGGGTTCTAAGTACACCAAAAAGTGAACATGTCAAAATTGTGTCCAGTGTTAATATTTTTTTGTTATCTAGCACTACCTTGTTGCTAAACAGGTTGTTGCTGGATCCTCTTCACTATTTGAATTCTTCGTTCTGACCTTGCAATCCTGTTAATCCAAAAGCAGTTCTGTTCTGTCTCTAAATTACACTATGTATGGTTTGTGTCATTGTCCTGAATTTCAATTAGCTGTCGTTCAGAGATGCTGGAATAAGTTTACAACCTTCCCTTTTACAAAACAACCCCAAGCATTCACCTCCATGTTTGACTGTGGGGGTGGAGCAGTTTGCTAACATTTTCTCTCCTGTTCTCCATCTTACATAAGTGTAAAATTTGGATTCATGTGTCCACGGACACATACATTTCTTCTTTTTGACCTAGTTGTTGCGTATAAACAAATAAAAACTTTAGGCACCCACTGGCTCTCGCACTATTTGAAATAATTGAATTGTGTAATCATTTTTATATTGTGCACATGAATCATTACCATATGTGCAGTGACTTACTTCTTTCTTTTTGAGGCTTTGCCATTGTTAGAATTAACCACTACTGAATATTTAATTACTGCAATAGACATATTTTTTCCAGGCTAAATTACTTTATGCCTACTTTACAGCTCAGGGTTTTCAGCTTGATCTTAAGTTTGGGTTACTGTCTGAAGATTTCATAAATTTGAATCTTACTGTAAATGTATTAAATCAAAATGTATTTAAGTTTTAAGTACTAACTAAAAAAAATATTAAAAACTTACTGATGCTTACATAATACTTACAAACATTATAGACTAAAGTTTGCTTTAGAACATCCTATTTCACATTTAGTCCCCATTTGCTGTTATAATAACTTTCACTATTCTGGGAAGATGTCCACTAGACGTTGGACCCTTTGCAGGATAATTGTCAGAGAAATCTATTGGTTTATAATAATAAAAACAATAATATTATAATAATAATAATATTGTTATAATAACAATATAATAATAATAATAATAACAATAATACTACTACTACTAATAATAATAATAATAATAATATTAATAATAATAATAATAATATTGTTACAATAACAATTTTCTTCTTCTTTCGGCTGCTCCCATTAGGGGTCGCCACAGCGGATTATACGTTTCCATACTACTCTCTTCTCTACATCTGCCTCTTTCAAACCAACTACCTACATGTCTTTCCTCATCCACATCCATAAACCTCCTCTTTGGTCTTCCTAATTTCCTCTGTCTTACTCTTACTGACTTTCATTCGCCTTCTCTCCAGCGTGTACCTCCACCTCTCCAGGCTCTTCTCAACCTGCTCCCTGCTCTCACCCCAAATCACAATATCATCCGCAAAAATAGTAATCCATGGAGACTCCTCGTCTATCCAACTTGTATATCCCCACTGCAAACAGGAAAGGGCTCATAGCCGATCCTTGATTCAATCCAACCCCCACCTTAAACCAGTCTGTCATTCCTACTGCATATTTCAGTGCTGTCACACTGTCCTCATACATGTCCTGCACCACCCTTACCTACTTCCCTGACACACCTGACTTTATCATACCACACAACTCTCTCGGCACCCTGTTGTACACTTGCTCTAGATACCGGGTGTCCAAAATGTTTGATTTGCAAATGATTGCTAGCCTTCTAACCCTGCAACAACCCGTGCTAACAAAACTCAAAAAGATGCCGCAATTGCCAGTTATGAAGTAGCTCAACTCATTGCCCTAAAACTCATGTTCAGTACAGTTGTGCCGTGAATTGAAGACTTTCTGATTAACTTAAAACAGCAAATGTCAGATAAAGATTGTGTTTTAAATTTGTACTCGATTGCATGTGATGAGAGCGAAGATGCCACCAACACTGCACAGCTGTTAATTTTTTTGAGAGGAGTTGATGACATTTTTTTCATTACGTAGGAACTTCTGAGTCTAAAGGGGACATTTTTAAAGCTGTGTCAGATGCAATTGACCAAAATGACTTAAATGGGACAAACTGTGTGGACTTACAATGGATGCGGCTCCAGCCATGACAGGCGAGCGTAAAGGAATGGCATCTATGGTATGCACTAATTTGTGAGAGAGCGGAGGTGAGGCTGTCAAAATGCACTGCAAGACAGTCCAGCTTGGCGATATGATGAGCACAGTTGTGAAAACTGTCAACATAATCCGGACACGAGGGCTCTACCACAGATAATTTCAAGCATTCCTTTCTGAGATCGATGCTGAATACAAGGACCTACCCCACCATTCTTATGTGCTGCAGCGTTTTTTTTCCTGGAGATCAAATATCGACAAGTTTTTGAAAGAAAAGGGCAGACCTTTGCATGATCTAAGTGACACTTTATGGTTGGCAGACCTGGCTTTTTAAGTTGATCTTATTGATCATCTCAACACTCTAAACAAGAGAGTACAAGGCAAAAAGCTGTACAGCTGTATGCGCACATAAAATAATTTTGTGTGAAGCTCTGTCTCTTTGAATCACAACTGCACAACTTCCATATAGCTCACTTCCTGACACTAAAATCAAATGCGCATTTCCAAATGCCAAGCTCTCTGCTAAAATGGGAGAATGTGTGTCTGTTATCAGGTAGGAGCTCCTCTCCTACCTGTCTTCTACTGGAGCTTGGAAAAGGGCAAGGTTCCTCTGATGAGACGCCACACAAAACGAATGATGAATCTGTTTGGCTTAACATACATCTGTGAGCAGACATTCTCTCTGTAAACGCTGAACAAAAGCAGACCAAGCTTACTTCTGAAATGTTAGCGATCCTTCAGACCAAAAACTGAGCGCAACATTTTTCCCATTTAAGTTATACACACAGTTTTCATGTGTTAATAAGCCCAATTACTTAACTAATTCAGTCAATTAAAGTTGATGACAATTTTTTTTAACAAACATTAGTTGATGTGTTAACAAGCCCAATTATTTATTTGTGTAACAAGCTTGGAATATCCACATCCCCTATTTCTCTTCTTGTCTCTTCCTTCATACAGGACAATTAAGAGGGATCAGCATCTTAAGAACCAATCTGAGGCTATCACTGAGAGAATGCCCTGCCAACCTTTTTGTAAAAAATCAAATAGAAATCTACAAATGGACTTCATACATGTTCAATTATCAAACGTAATATACCTGCATTTAATTGATTTGAACAATATTAGTGAATTAAAAGTGAGGCAGTATACCTCACGTCTAATAAGTTGATCAGTCCTTCATACATTTTTCTCTATGTGGCCCTCAGGAAAAAAAGGTTTTGACACCCCTGCTCTAGATTCACAAACACACAATGCAATTCCTTCTGACCTTCACTATACTTCCCCATCAACATTCTCAAAGCAAATATTGCATCTGTAGTGCTTTTCCTCAGCATGAATGACATTTATCATCACCCCTTCAATTTCCAGCTTCATTTTTATCACTCAGAAACTCTCTTCACCTTCACTACACTCTTACTAAAATCTACCTTCAGGATCACCCCTACACCATTTCTTTTTTCATCCACACCATTATACAACAGTTGATTTGCCACATTTTACACTGGATGCCATTCCTAACACAACCCTACCCATTTATCCAGGCTTGGGACTGGCACTTAGAGTGCACTGGCATGTACAACTCTAATGGCTGGGTTCACTAATGGCTGGGTTTTATAATACTACTAGGACTACTACTACTACTACTACTACTACTACTACTACTTATAATAATAATAGTACAGCGGATGTGTTTCTTCTTTATATTTTCAGTATATCTTCTTTAATATGCTTGTGTTTCTTCTACTGGGTGTCTGCCACAGCCTGTCTGATAAACAGTTATGAAATTTAGCATGATTTGGTATAGTCTACAAAATTTCAATGTGCTGCTAATGAATAATCCAATGCAATGGGCCAAGAAATCTGCCAACAAAGCTGCTATACAGGAAGTGTGGGTGTGTCTCAGCGTTGACTTTGCACACTGCCACCAAATTGGTAGGCATCAGAACTATAAATAGAGACTATGCCACAAATTTCTTGCCAATGCCACCTACTGGTCACAAGCAGCATCATGCTAAATATGCTTACATTTACCTGCCATTAACGGTCAACTTTATGGCTCCTCTCATTTCTTTTCCAGCCTTCAGCTGATTCTGCTCATATCATCTCAACACTCTGCTGCCCACGTGTGCATCTAGATCGTTACTTCCAGAATATGAGAATTCCACAAGTCTCTAGGGTCAAAGCATACACATTGTAAATGCATTTACCAACCAATCTTGAATCCCATTACCTAAAATTATGGCTCTGCTTTCCTGATTGCTCGTGAAACAGTAGATTGTCTATCAAAAACGGTTATTTTAAAAGTTATTTTAAGGAAGGAAAAACAAATAAGCAATTTTTGGGACTGTGGATGCAATGGTCAGCCAAGGAAACCTAATGCAGCGGATGAAAGACACGCTTACTGCCATTGGACATTTGAAAGATGTACAGCAATGCCATCAGCAAAGAACTGGTGGAAACTAGTAAAACTTCAAAGCCATACCTCTGACATGGAAACATAGGAAGTGGAAGTGTTCTGGACTTATGAGTGTATGCAGGCAACTCTGAAGCATGGTGGAAGTTAGTTACAAGTTTGGGGCTAGATATCTGTTGCAGTTGGAAATTTGGTGAGGATTAATTGTGTCCTTAATGCTTCTTAAGCATATACCTGTCCATCATGTAATACCTTCAGGTAATCATCTGATTGGCCTCAAATTTATTCTGCAGCAAGGCAAACATTAAGCTTGTCATTAAGAACTATATTTAGAAGAAGGAGTCCTCCAAGTGATGTTTGGTCCCACAGAGCCCTAATCTTAACATCATCGAACCTGTTTGGTGAAGGATTTGAAGTATCCTGCATCTGCAGAAGATCTCTGGTTAGTTCTCCAAGAGGCTTGAACCTGCAGAGTTCCTTTGAAAAAACGGCTTGCAAGTGTGCATAGGAAAATTTACTGTTTTGCAAGCAAAGGGTGCTCACACCAACAATTCATTTGATTTGGATTTCTCTTCTGTTATTTTAATTTCCATTAGGTTCATTAATAATAAGAAACTATTACCACTTCTATCTTTGACAGCATTATTTCTTTACAGCAATTTTTTATTTTGTTTTGCAAATGCCTTAAATTTAGGCAGAGTACTGTAAGAGCACGTTTGTCAGGGTTTTTCCCCTGTGCCACTGCTAGATGTCAGTATGTGCTTCCTTTTCCTATTTAAGCAGTTGAACTTCGTTTCTTCTTTGCTCGGTTTTGTTTTTTCCAAACTGCTGCTACTTAGTCACGCTGCCAAGTTTCTTTTTCTTCTGACTTCTCAGCATTTCTTTGTATATTTTCCTTGCTGTCCCTCTTCTTTCACCTAGTTTTTTGTGTTGCGTTATTTTTTACTTTGGTTGTTACTTTCAATATTATGTTTATGGTTTTGCCCCTTAGTTTCACTTTTTACTCACCCCACACTTCTCCCTTCTCTTTCTTTCCCTAACCAACAATAAACATCTCATCTTCACTGCTGACTCTGCCTAGTTCGCTGACACTATATTCGCTTATATTCAAATTACAGCTCTCTTCGTTTCCTATGGTTCGCTCCAGGATCGTGTATATCATCACTTTCCTCTCGGACAAAGCACTGGAGCGGGCCACGACTGTCTGATAGCTCCAGGGCCCTTGTTGTTCTAATTATGCCGCATTCTCCATGACAGTGGATCAGACTCAGCTAAAAGATTGCTGCACCAGTGTGGCTGAGTATGCCATTTGGTTTTGCACCCTAGCGGCAGGGAGCGGTTGGAATGATCAAGCTCTCAGAGCCTGCTTTGAAAATGGGTTCTCCTCGACCCTTAAAGATGAACTGGCACCCAAAGACATCCACAACTTCTTTGAAGGACTGATCGATATACCCATGCACCTCGACAACCAGATCGATAAACTCCATAAACGAGAGCTCAGGCATCGCTGAGCTGAATAAACTGCTTCCTCACAAGAAGCCAGAGACACAACAATCTTTGCCTGACTTGGAGCCTATGCAGTTAGGCAATGCCAGACTGCCTCCCCAGGAACAAGAGCGTCGCCCGAGGGAGTATTGCTGTTTCCACTAAGGGAAATCAGGTCAATCCATTCCATGTGCCCAGAGCTTCCAGTAAACACCAAGACTTCCACACCCAGGAGGAAGCTGTGATGGGGACCTTTAATTACTCCTAAAGCTCGGCACCAGGTATGTATCTGATTGCTGAATTAAACTGGTTGAGCAAACTGCATCAGGTCCGAGCTCTGGTGAATTCGTGGCTGCAAGTAATTTCATGGACCTCGCTTGGGCCAAGAGTCTCCAGATTCTAGATTCATCCAGATTTACTCTTCCAGGGACTTACGTTATCATGGGCCTGGATGGACTACCCCTGAGACCTGGAAGTGTTCTTCACTAGCCCACCATCTAATCCATTGAGATGATCCAGCTGTAAGGTCACATGCCTTAGCAAGAATCACCAGGCGGTTGCTCTGGGGACGTTTATGTCCATTTAGCTCACACACTTATGCATGCAGTATCACCCATGTGAGCTGTTTTTAGTAAGGATCAGGCTACCACCTTCCCCCCCTTTGGCCCCATGACTGCGCTATTGACATGCTCCTCTGCATCTTCCTTCCAGTAGCTGAACATATCAGATTTAAAACACTGATGCTTGCCTACAAGGCCAAAAAATGGACCAGCACCCTCTTACCTCAGAGACCTTATCACATCCCGCACTGCACCATTCTGTCTGAGATCCTCCAGCTCTGCTCGACTGGTACCACCTTCTCTCAGGAAAAGAGGTAAGTATACTTGGTGGCTCTTCTTTCTTTAGACACTGAGGTGGTACAATGAACTTCTCGTGGATGTCTGAACAGCAGAGTCCCTGGCTATCTTCAAGCGACAGGTGAAGACCTTGCTCTTTCTGAAACACTCAAACCGACACTTTTAAAGTTTGCTTTGCTAAAAAAACTCCAAAAGCCCAAAAATTTCCAGAGGGATTATCAATGGTCTCCTGAGGCGTATGCAGCCTTTTGCAAACTCACACAACTATTTACATCCGCGCCAATTCTGACCATCCCAGAGAGACCATAAATTGTTGAAGTCGATGCCTCTGAGGTAGGGGTGGGGGAAGCCAGACAACAAGGTTGAGGCGAAATCCAAAAGCCAAGCAGAACTATGCAGTGGGGGACAGATTTAGTGAAATTGGCTCTTGAAGAATAGAGACATTGGCTCGCCGTCTTAAGTCCCGCCAGGCCCATTGGTCCCTCTTTTTTGACCCCCCAATTTACCCTCACATATTACCCCGGAACCAAGAACCTCAAGCCTGATGTCCTGTCCTGGGTGTTTTCCCCTTTGGATTTTTGTTCTTAGAGTAGGCCGTGCATTGATTTACATGCAAGGTACAACACTGTTGATGTTATGTATAGTAGTTTGTTTTATGAAGCCAGTCTTAGGCATCCGCCTGTCTCACTCGTGGATCGGCGTGCTTCTTCTCTTTAGCACCCGCCCGAGTTTCCTCGCGGACTGGCACGCCTTTTCTTAGCATCCACCCGAGATCACTCGGCGGCCGTCTTTCGCTGGTACAAACTGCTTTTGCATATTGTTGTTTTTGCGGAATTTTCTTTTAAACCTTTCAGGTCAGGTTTTAGTATGTGAATTCTACAATTGATCTTGATCTTCTTGATTTTTAAACTAATGTTACTTTACTTAACAAGGCAGGGGGTGTAGGCCATTGTGGACCATCATTGTCCAGCAAATAACACTATATGTACAAAGGTATTGGGTCACTTGACTTTTATAGCCATTTGTGGTTCCTCTCCAGACTGTTACCACAATATTGATTGCATACCATTGTAATGGATGTCTTTGGATGCGGTAGCATGAAATCTTACCAATCCTGTTCCAGCATGACAATGTCCCTATGCGCAAAACCAGTTCCATGAAGATAGTTTATGAGGGTTTAAGTGGAAGATCTTGAGTGGTCAGTTATAGAGCTTTAAGCTCATCCCTACAGAACACCTTCGGGATGAAATGGAAAGCTGACTGGACACCAGGCCTCCTCACCTCACCTATATTAATACCTGACTTCGTTAATGCCCTTGTGGCTGAATGAGCACAAATCATGGGTCCAACAGCGGCAGCTTGGCAGTAGTACTTGGTTGTAAATTCTTATCTACCACTGAGTGATGTGTTTTGTGTTGTAACATGATGATATCTGGAAAGTATTTATCCCCTAGTGATTATATCTTGTGTAATGTTGCAACATCAAATTTAAGAATTCAGGAACAAATGCTCCTTTGAAGTATTTGCACATTAATAAAATTAAATAAAGCTTTAAGGTTTACTTATTATTTAAAAATATAAATCCCAAAAGTATATTCTAAAAGGTATTCACAAAACACCCGCTGTGGGAAACCTGATGTGCTAACTCGTACATCGTGTGCCAAATTTTTGGATTCAAATGAGTGTCAATTTGCATAAACCCACAGCACCTGACACAGTTTCAAGCTTGAGCTTAAAAAAAAGAATTTTGAACTTCAATAAATGGATTTTGAACTCAGGAATCTCCAACAATACAAAATGTCTTTTATTTCATGTTTTAAAGTATTCTTACCATTTTATAGTCACATAGATTAAAAAAAATGTACTACACTTTCTGCCATGTGATAAGCCAACTTTATACTTTTACAATTGTCTATATAACCTGCAACAAAATTAAGTACACCCTAAGTGAACATGTAAAAATTGTGTCCAAAGTGTTAATATTTTTTGTGAGCACCACTGTTATCTAGCACTGCCTTAATCCTCCTGAGTGTGGAATTCACCAGAGCTGCACAGGTTGTTGCTGGGATCTTCTTCCACTCATTCAAAAAGTCCTCACAGAGCTGCTTGATGTTAGACAAATGGCGCTTCTCCACCTTCTGCTTGAGGATCCCCACAGGTGCTCCGTAGGGTTCAGGTCTGGAGAAATTCTTGACCACTCCATAATCTTTACCTTTAGCTTTCTCAGCAAGGCAGTTGTCAGCTTGTCAGTGTGTTTGGTGTCATTTATACGGTGGAAAACCACCATTCGGCCCAGTTTTTGAAAGAAGGGCATCATGTTTTGCTGCAGATTGTCGCAGTGCATGTTGGAATCCATGTTTTCCTCAATGAACCTCAGCTCCCCAGTACCAGCAGCACTCATGCAGCCCCAAACTATGATGCTTAAACTCCCATGATTAATTGTAAGCCAGACACAATTTTCTTGTTGCAGTGTGTTCTATATGGTCTAAGCAATGACAAGTGGACCTTCTGCTTCTGCAACCTCTAAAGCAATGCACTTATCCGTCTGTTTTTTTGAAGCAGCTTCTGCACCTGACGCATAGCACAAGGACTCAACTTCTTTGATGGACCCTTGTGAGGCCTGTTCCAAAGGGAAACCTCTAACTCAGTTTTGGGTTTTTGCCGACCTTCTTATAGCCTCAGCATCTTTGTGAAGAGCAACAATACTAATTCATAAATCCTCAGAGTTCTTTGCTATCAGGTGTCATGTTTAACATCCAGGGGTCAGTATGAGAGAATTCTACTCAAGCAGCAAATTTGAACTGCTTAAATACAAGATGCACAAATTTGTATGGTCCTGTCAAGCAGACAAAAAACATGAACATAATGAATAGCACATGTAGCTTTGCATGGTTAAGTGACATACAGCTGTTATCACTTGGGGTGTACTCACTTTTGTTGCCAAACAATTATTATTAATTCAATTACAAATCTGTTTTAATGTTTTTAATAACATGGTGATAATTGTTTAATTTAAATATGAATGAAAAACATTAATACGTTTTATGAATACTAACAGATAAATTGAAGTAGGACTATACATACAGTGCCCTCCAATAATAATGGCACCCTTGCTAAATATGATCAAAGAATGCTGTGAAAACTTATCTTTATTGTTTAGCCCATAACATATATAATAACAAACACAAAACTGGTTTACTGACCACAAAATCAAGGCTCTGCCATGGCCAGCCTCATATAAACCTTCTGGGGTAAATTGAAGAGGAGAGTCCACCATAAATTTTAAAGATTGGGCTATCATTTTGGATGAAAGAATGATCTCAGATCCCTTGCCATGTATTCTCCCACCTCATCAGGCATTTTAAGAAAAAACTCAGATTTAATATTTTTTTAGCTCCTATTCCAAAACCAGGCAGTGTTTCTCATGATTTATTTAACATCCCAGTTTAATTATTAATGTCTACAAGAACCAACTATAATGACTTCTTTCAACATGTTAATTACAAATGCGAGTGGAGAAGGACAGCCAATATCCTCCCTGTTGAAGAGAGAGCAAACTCAATAAAACTGAGACCAACTACACGAGACAGAGGCCAAAATTGTTATTTGGTACTCTGGTCACTTGTTAGCACCTATAGACAGAGACAGGAACAAGTCATGAATATGAATAAACTGGAATTTGGGCAGGATCAGTGCCTAACAATGAGTTGCTGCAGAGACAGAGGTAGTCACTTTAGGAGGCTTCACTGACTTTATCTACCATTATGACATTAGCACAAGATTAAAATATGCTCAAGAATATGGGATTACTTCTAGCTCAGTAATATATTCGGGGATTACCTTTAGGGACGGAACATGGTCTGGGATTGCCTATAGTTCAGAAACATGGCCATATTACATATTACTGCTAGCACATTTTGAGATCACCACTGTGGTATGAACATAACCTGAGACTTCCCCACAAGCTAGGGGCATTCTGAAGCTAAGAATGGGAGAGATACATGACCTGAGATTACTCTTAATTCAGGACCAGACCTTTAGACTGCTTATGGGCTACAAGCACATCTGAAGACTAGCAGAGTTGGGACAGAGCAAGGGCCTGATATTGCCTTTAATCCACAACCATGACTTTCAATGTCCCCTGGGTTATGAGCACAATTGGAGATTATTATCTGGGCATGAATCTGGCCTGAGACTGCCCTCGGGCCAGCTTGAGACTACTACTAGGTTAGGAACATGACCAAAAGCTTCACATAGACATGAGTACATCTTCAGATTAGTAGTAAGACAGGAGGACAGCATAAAAATGCAAGTAAAACAGGATTGGGATTTGTGACTGAAACTGAAAAGGTGCAGGGGTAAAAGAAAAAAAAAGGTAATTAATTGTACTTTGTTGCTATACTTTCATCTTTGTCCTTTACAGTATTGAAAGTGAATCATTTTACACTAAACTTTGAGAAAGGTCTCTCCGTTCTCTCCTCCTGACAATGTTACACTTTGGCATTGATACAGGTGTTTAGCTACATGTCACTGCCCATGCTGTTCTCATGCCACACAACCATAATAATGTGAGTTATCGGTGTGCCTTTGAATATAAATAAGCCAAAAGTTGGCAGTGTCAAAACTGACAATGAGCACGTAAGTCCTTACCTCATTATGCAGGAGTATACAAAAGACAAAGAATATAAAATGCAGTATCTCATTTGCCTCCTCAGAAGCCATGATCTCCATCTAATAGTAAAAAAACCTGACAAAAACACGGCCTAGTTTCGATTGGCAGTTTAAAATAGCATTGCTTTCAGGAATTTTATATAATTGGCAAAGTCAAACTCAAACTAATGCAGATAATATAAACATATAGATTGATGTTTTCAGGCAAAAAACCAAATCTTATTTATAAAAGGAAAACTTTATATATTTTTTTTCAATAAATACACTGAAATGAAAAGACAACTTTAACTTCATTAAATGCAGCAGTTAAAAACATTTACTTTTTAATGCTTGAAGACGTTTATTCACTTAAATATGATTTCTCAGTACTTTGTACTCTGTACATGTGAATCAACAGAAGAAGAGATAAAACTGCATTTCAGAGCAGGAATAAATAAACGCTTGAATTTCATCTGATATCTCTGCAGGATGTGCTGCCATCTAGGGGCACTGCTGTCAAACAAGATTCAATCGTTTACTTTTTGGGTGCAGATTCTGTCCCTAACCTGCATGAAAGAATGAATTTAGCTCTGCATCTACTGTTTATTGACATAGATTTTCATTCTACTTTCTTATCATACATTTTCTTATCGGTCCATTCCAAAATCGCACAGCACGAACAAAGGAAAAGAGCGAAGCGTTGACCCGAGGCTTTTTTAATTGTGTCAGGCTGTGGCCTTACTTTGAATGCAACTCATGTGAAATATATACTGTATATTCATATAAAGACAAATAAATGTTAATGGATATGTTATATTTATTTCATATCATTAGAAAAAAGCCCAGAATGGGAAAGCCCATAATAGCAAGCTATGAAGTTTTTAATAATTTTAGCAACAAACTATTGTAGAAAGAAATGAGCAAGAATGAAACTTATACTCTTCTGAGACTCTCCTGTGCCACTCTTAAAACAGGAAAACTGCATTTATAGTCAGGAGGTGCTAGCTCAGTGATGAAGGCTCTAGCTTACTGATTGGAAGGTCTGGGGTTCAAGCCCCAATATCACTGTATCGTGGCTGACTCTGCTCTCCGACCCCAGCTCCCTAACAATTCTGGGATCTGCGGCGAAGGAATTTCGCTGTGCAGTAAAGTATACGTACAGTATGTGACTAGTACAAGCACCTTTACATTTAGTCAACACAGAGTTCAGGAGATTTTTTATGTAAAATTTGTCTGTATTTACAAAATTCTTCACCAACAACTCAACTGTTTGAATTTCGTAACAATAAATGGAACAATATCCAATCTTCTTCTCCTCTGTAAAACACTGTACACTCACAAGGCATAAACATTTAAAGAAATTGTGGAAGGAGAAACGCTATTTCTTACTATGCGCCATTATGTATTTGTTAATTCCTTACTAATTGCCTGACTACTGAGTTGTTAAGAAAATGAATAGCTTCAGTGGTGAGCCGTGCATTTGGTACCTGGACCTTAAGTGGGGACTTACCAGATTAAATCCAACTCTCAATACCACCACTGATTGTTTAAAGAAACAAACCCATTGCTAATATAGTTTTAGGTACATCGGCCAGCACTACTGATTGTGAAGGCCATGGGGGAAATTAGATTGATATGGCAGCACATAGAGGCTGAAATTTGATTCAACAAAAAATCTAACCTCCACATACACGTACTGGAAGCAGTGTAGCCAAGAGAAACTCTACCGAATGAAGAGAATAAACTGTTTGGAATAAATTAATACAATTTCAAGGAACAAATATTAGAATTTGGGTTGTAAATGTTACAGACAAATTTCTATGGCATAATTGATAAGATGTATAGCATTTACATTGCTGGGGTAGAGCACTTACAGGCATGGTGAAAATCTCTTTCGAAATCTTGAATCAAATCAGAACTGCTTCATATTAACTCCACAGAATGTCTCTAGGCCATCAGTTATGTTTATATATCACTTAAATCTAGGCTATCCATTCCAGTCATATGCAACAAACTAGATAAACAAAAACACAGAAAAACTTTAATGTGACTGGCTGGAAGAAAGTTCTGTGAACAGATGAGTCTAAATTTGACATTCTGAAGAGAAGATGTTAGCAGACTGAATCACAGCCACAGTCAAACATGGAGGTGGAAGCTTAATGGTTTAGGGTTGTTTTGGAGCAGGGAAGGTTGGAAACATATTCTTGGTGAAAGGGATACTGAACCAACATGGCTACTATTTCATACTTTAACACCATTTAATTCCTTCTGAGTTGACTTCACAATGCAACAAGTCAATGACCTGAAGTGTACATTCAATTTAACTCAATACATTTTTATTTTTATTTGTATAGCGCTTTTAACAATGAACATTGTCTCAAAGCAGCTTTACACCCACGTTCTGTAAGAGTTATTTAGAAAGCAAACAGTCGGCTGTAATGTTCTCTACGTTATAATGGAATGGCACCTAAATCCTATAGAAATGCTCTGGGATGAACTAGAGGTCAGGAAGAAATCTCCAACTAACTATTCAAACTTTTGGCAAGTTTAACAAGAAATATTTCAGCTGATTGTTTGGAGAAAACAAACTGTAGCCCATGAACCAAATTCAGAGTTGATTTGGTGTAAGGTGGATGAGAAAAGAGGCTGTTGTTGTAAATTTTCATTGATGGACAATTTCATAGCCAACTAACCCACAGGAATGTTTTTGTAGGTGGAACTAAACTGGAGACTACAGGGGAAATCCACATGGACACAAGAAGAACATGGACAGAAAATCCACAACAACAAATGCACCAACAACTGCACCTTACAGCATTCAAATATTCTTAATATCTGCATTTGCAGAGGTAGGCAAATGTTCATTACACTTTTTATACACACTCCTCGCTACGACATTTAATATGGATCAGCTATCATGAACGTATAAGTGCCTATCCTGGCTTGTGCTGTCAGTAAGTCGATAAACAACAGCCTGTAATGCAGCACATGTCGACACTACCCACAGTGGTGCTGCTGGCGCTGCAATTTTAATTATGTCAGTAAAGCGTTCAATAAAAGAGCGCAATCGTTTTTGACATATGTGCTCGGTATTGTTTTACTTCTTGAATATTGAATTCAGGAGTGCTGTCTCGTTCTCGAAGGAGCTGCCACTTGTTTATGCTGTGCCACAACTCATTTAAATTCTTGCTCTTCTAGGAACAGACATAATAGCTGGTTAAAAAAGGATTTGGTTCGGCAAATAGGCTCGGATTAGACAAGGGAGCAGTTCATTTGAG
This sequence comes from Silurus asotus, assembly GCA_024362625.1. Lineage (NCBI taxonomy): Eukaryota > Metazoa > Chordata > Actinopteri > Siluriformes > Siluridae > Silurus > Silurus asotus. Next base: position 5,836,281 of record MU551646.1, on the reverse strand, counting down.
GATCCTATCGACATCATTAGGAGAAAATAGCGTTGTAGGCCCTTCATTAAGCACAATAAAGGTCAGTGAAGTCATTTACAAAATGGGAGGATATTTCCTCTGGTTTAAACCCTGCGCCATCTGGTCATCAATACATCACGGAAAGCTTTTCGCCAGAACATCAAGCTTTTTTCACACTTTTTCCTGAAGCGATTGGTGGTAAAAAACATTTTTTCCCTTGCCATACATTGGGGTTATTGGGGTGTGTTTATCAAGAGCCACAACCTTATTGGGGTCTGATAATGGCAAGACCCTGCGCTCAGGGATCTTACAGGCTGAAAGGTATAATTTATTTTTGTCAGATAGCACTATATAGCTTTTAGCAGTGAAACCATTTTGATACACAATATTTTTCTATAAACCAAACCCGTTCTTTATATGTTTTTATAAAATAATCATGCCTAAGCTTTGTTAGGCTTTCTAGTCTATTCCACTGAGTACCTGCTGTCTCAACACTGCCTTCCCCCATCATCACAATCTTCAGCAGCCAATTTGGAATTGGAACGTTTATCTGCTTTTGAACACTGCACATGTCAAAAAAGCTTTTTCTTCTCTTTTCTTGCTGTTTCTGTAACTCTGCTCTGCTGTGTCTCTGTTGTTCATGGGATATTTATCATTGAAACAGAGTAAATCAGTGGGGTCTCTGAGGGCTTGTGGATGTTGTGTATTGTGGTAGTAATGCTGTGTGTGTGTGTGTGTGTGTAAAAAAGAGAGAGTGTGAGAGAGAGAGAGAGAGAGAGAAAGAGAGAGAGAAATGACAGAAAGAGAGCGAGAGAGATAGAGAAGGGTATACAGAAAGAAAAAAAAAACGAAACCAAAACTACACTCCTGCTGTGTCAACACGTGCACTGCTTTTCTGGAACAGAACCAGGTGGTGCATCATAAAATTGTCAATGTCAAGGCAGTAGCATATACAGTGGTTAGTGTCTGTTTTCAGCTACCAAACGATTGAAACTATGATCGCATGAACATATCTTACAACACGGTTAATACCTGGTTAATCACTTATCACTTTTAGCAGACAAAAATGCAGGAAAAATACATTCTCCATGGCAGAAAAGATGAGCGAAGTCAATAAATAGCTCATGTACATGTGGTCTAATGTGTATGAGGTTAAAAGGAAGAAAAGGTATTGATTGCATCCTTGTTGGAGAGTCTAGGAATGTTTAAACACAAGAAGGGTAATTATTACCACTTCTGGGGGTTAGAAAGCGTGAAACAGAACTAAATATATTTTGTGATCATCACATTCATGTCACTGAACTATTCCTGTTCAACCACACACTTACTCATTCTGTGAAGTCTTGCTGCATTTTAACCTCACTCCTCAACAGTGTTGTATTATTTGCCTATCTATTTTATTTTTCTCTTTTATCTGTGTTTTGTCTTTATTGTTTATCTGACATTTAGCCTGGCTTGTTGACCCTGCTTGTGTTTGTGCTTGCACATGGAGCCTCTAAATTCTACATCACACTTACATTCAAATGTGCTTTTTTGACCTTCCTATTCCACATTTAGTCCCCATTCGCTGTAATAATAAAATCCACTCTTCCTGGAAGATGTTCCACTAGATTTTTAAGTGTGCTTGTGTGAACTTTCATTCAGCCACATGGGTGTTAGTAAGGTCATGTACTGATGTAGGTGAGGTGAGGAGGCCTGGGGTGCCGTCAGAATTCCAATACATCCCAAAGATGTTCAATAGGGTTGAAACCAGGGCTCTATAGCAGGCCACTCATGATGTTCCACTCCACTTCATTAAAGTAGTTTTTTCATAGAGCTGGCTTTGTGCACATGGGTATTGTCTTGATGGAACAGTTTTGGCTCTTCTAGTTCAAGAGAAGGGAATATTTCATGCTACCACATCCAAGGACTCCAACCACCTCCAAGTTTGTGGTAACAGTTTGGAGAAAAAACACATATGAAAACAAAAAATTAGGTGTCCCAATAATTTTGCCTATATAGTGTTTTTTTTCCCAGTATTAAGATGGTGTCATACACTAAAAAGAGGTACGACATTATTACATTATTGCTCTTATTGATTGTTACTTCTTAAATTGTGAAACTATTCAAGACCTATTTGAGTTTTAATGAACACTATGCAAGTGTCATAGATGCTAGTTTTTTTATACTATGTAAAAAAAAAAAAAATTATTAATATAATATAATAAAAACCCACCAGCGATGATACAAACGCTTAATGTTGGTTCATGAAGTTTTGAAAATAGTCTGAACTTTTGGATCTATATTTGGAATGACTTTTCAAGGTTTTTTCTTATATACATTCGGACGACCCTTTCAGTAGGAGTCTTTCTGCTTCGAGTCAAAGTCCTCTGTGCCTGATTTAGTCTGCTTTGAATCACAGATTTATTTCAGAACACAGCATTTGCAGTTAAATAAAGAAAAAATCTGGTCTTCGTGATCATCCTTCACCCTGTTGGCTAACGTGTCAGCAAGTAATTTGATTACACTTTTTACACCCACTATAACATTTTGCACCTTTTTTACATGTTTCTATATTATACACAATATTAAATTATTTGTGATGGTGCAAGAATGGTTTAAGACGGTTTGCTTCTCAATACAGTGATAGGAGTTTTTCTTTACGGTTCATTTTATGCCTTGTATAATGTACTATCCAATAGAGCTGTTCCAAAACTAAAGAAGGAAGTACATTTTAGATTAGAGCGCAATAAATTTTTCTTTGGTATGGCATAAAGGGTTTAGTTTTAGCTACTAAGATACAAACAGATGAGATTGAGAGATTTCAGATTTTAGATATTACTTACCATTTATGATAAAATGTCATGCTTAAAAAGATATATTTTTCTCTCATGCTGAACGATATTAAAAGATCCGATAGTTCCTCATATCATATTATTACCGTTTATACAACATACATGCACGAAATGTAGCATTGAATCAAATGCTTGATGTTTCATGCTTCAAGGTGGAAATCAGGGAATGGAGTCAGAGAAACTAAGTAGGCAGATAAATTGGGTCTTGATTCATTTGCTATCAGCTCGTGTTTTTACGTTCTTCCCTAAACACTATTGGCCTAGAGAAAGCCTAGATCAAACATTTTGCATATTTGAATAGACACGAAGGGTTGGCAGGCACCGAAGCAGAATTTGCACA
>MU551646.1:5767355-5833087 GCA_024362625.1 Silurus asotus | reverse complement strand
ATGTTTCATGCTTCAAGGTGGAAATCAGGGAATGGAGTCAGAGAAACTAAGTAGGCAGATAAATTGGGTCTTGATTCATTTGCTATCAGCTCGTGTTTTTACGTTCTTCCTTAAACATTATTGGCCCAGAGAAAGCCTAGATCAAACATTTTGCATATTTGAATAGACATAATGGGTTGGCAGGCACCGAAGCAGAATTTGCACAGGGCACAGCACGTTAAAAAAAAGAAGAAAAAAAAATATATATACATTAATTGGCTTGTAAAATTCATTCATTTGTTCACTATTCATCTGCAGTAACTGTTTTATCTTGGTCAAGATTATGGTCGAATCCTGGGAACATTGGACACAAGGTGGGAAAACATGCTAGAGAGGACACTGGTCCATTACTGGACACCATGAAACACACATATTTGCACACTTATGCACACAGGGATGTTTTAGGGTTAAGTTATTGCAAGGTAAAGTATTTCTTTAAACAGTGATTCAAACCCAGGACTAAGGATCAAGCCTCTTGCCTGGAGGTAGCAAAACCATGTGATGTTTGTTGTTGAGATATATAGATATATATTAGGGCTGTCAATCGATTAAAATATTTTATTGCATGATTGCTAAGTTTTTAGCTGTTCTCAATGTACCTTCATTTAATTCTTTTCATGTTTTTAATACTCTAATCAACATAGGCATGGACAAATAAGGATGCTTTATGCAAATGTATGTTTATTATTAGTGAAACCAGACTCAGCATAGAGAATGAAGACAAAATATTCTTGTAAATTGTAATGATGGTATTTTAAATTAAGTTAAACATCAGGACACCAAACAGAACTTTGGCTATGTCTCCTTAAATACATTATTTGAAAGTATACATTTCAAGCATTTTATACATCTAATAATTTATGTCTGTCAAAAGATATAACAGATTCAAATGAGGTATTGCTCTTATCTGTACAATCAAAAAAAGGACAATCATTTAAGTTTATTTCTACATTATGAGAAAAAGATTAAACAAAATGCGCCCCAGAGGGTTAATTGCCAGATGTGTGCATATCACATACAACCTATGTATAAAAATGTAAACAAACAAAATAGAAAAATTGTGTATGTATATGTATATACATTCACTCACCGGCCACTTTATTAGGTACACCATCTGGTACCTTTATTAGGTACACCATCTGCTTGTTAACGCAAATTTCGAATCAGCCAATCACATGGCAGCAACTCAATGCATTTAGGCATGTAGACATGGTCAAGACGATCTGCTGCAGTTCAAACCGAGTGCCAGAATGGGTAAGAAAGGTGATTTAAGTGACTTTGAACATGGCATGGTTGTTGGTGCCAGACGGGCTGGTCTGAGTATTTCAGAAACTGCTGATCTACTGGGATTTTCACACACAACCATCTCTAGGGTTTACAGAGAATGGTCCAAAAAAGAGAAAATATCCAGTGAGCTGCAGTTCTGTCGGCGCAAATGCCTTGTTTATGCCAGAGGTCAGAGGAGAATGGCCAGACTGGTTCGAGCTGATAGAAAGGCAACAGTAACTCAAATAACCACTCGTTACCACCAATGTATGCAGAAGAGCATCTCTGAATGCACAACACATCGAACCTTGAGGCGGATGGGCTACAGCAGCAGAAGACGACAACGGGTGCCACTCCTGACAGCTAAGAACAGGAAACTGAGGCTACAATTCGCACAGGCTCACCAAAATTGGACAGAGGAAGATTGGAAAAACATTGCCTGGTCTGATGAGTCTGGATTTCTGTTGCGACATTCGGATGGTAGGGTCAGAGTTTGGCGTCAACAACATGAAAGCATGGATCCATCCTGCCTTGTATCAACGGTTCAGGCTGGTGGTGGTGGTGTAATGGTGTGGGGGATATTTTCTTGGCACACTTTGGGCCCATTAGAGCACCAATTGAGCATCGTGTCAATGCCACAGCCTACCTGAGTATTGTTGCTGACCATGTCCATCCCTTTATGACCACAGTGTTCTCATCTTCTGATGGCTACTTCCAGCAGGATAATGCGCCATGTCATAAAGTGCGAATTATCTCAGACTGGTTTTTTTAACATGATAATGAGTTCACTGTACTCAAATGGCCTCCACAGTCACCAGATCTCAATCCAATAGAGCACCTTTGGGATGTGGTGGAACGGGAGATTCGCATCATGGATGTGCAGCCGACAAATCTGCAGCAACTGCGTGAAGATATCATGTCAATATGGACAAAGATCTCTGAAGAATGTTTCTAGTACCTTGTTGATTCTATGCCACGAAGGATTCAGGCAGTTCTGAAGGCAAAAGCGGGTCCAACCCGGTACTAGTAAGGTGTACCTAATAAAGTAGCAGGTGAGTGTATACATATACGAACAACCAACTTCCAGAAGAACAACCATCTTTGCAGCACTCCACCAATCAGGCCTGTATGGTAAAGTCGCCAAACGGAAGCCACTTCTGAGTAAAAGGCATATGACAGCCCACCTGGAGTTTGCCAAAAGACACTTTAAGGACTCTTAGACCATGAAAAACAAAGAATATACTCTTTGGCCTGAATGCCAAGTGTCATGTCTGTAAACTAGGCACCATTTATCTCCTGGCCAATACCATCCATACAGTAAAGTATGGTGGTGGCAGCATCGTGCTGTGGGGATGTTTTTCAGAGGCAGGAACTGGGAGATTAGTCAGGATCAAGAGAACCATAAATGCAGCAATGTACATAAACATTCTTGATAAAAAACCTGCTCCAGAGCGCTTTGGAACAACCCTAAGCACACAGCCAAAAAATAAAGGAGTGGCTGTGGGACAACTTTGTGAATGTCCTTATGTCTGGGTCAGCCAGAGCCCAGACTTGGACCTGATTGAACAGCTCTGAAGAGATCTGGATATGTCTGTGCACCGATGGTCCCCCATCCAACCTGATAAAGCTTGAGAGTGTCTGCAAAGAAGAATGGGAAAAACTGCCCAAAAATATACAAAATGTGCCAAGCCTGTAGCATTGTAGTTAAAAAGACTTAAGTCTGTGAATACTTACATACAAGATTTTAAACAAACTTCTTTCACATTGTCATTTTGGGGAATTGTTTGTAGTATTGTACGGAAAATAAGGACTTTAATCTATTTTGGAATAAGGCTTTTAATATACAAAATTCCCTTGGTTAGACGAGAAGGTCAGACGTAAGAAGGTACTTTCAGGACCCAAAGAAGGGAAATGAATTTATTTGGTCAACACAGCAAAACCGCTGACAGAAGAGGAAAGTGGAAGTTTGTTGATGTTGGCCTTCTGAGCGAAAGCAAAGCTAATGCAAAGCTAATATTTGGGCCTGATTGTTGAACTTGAGCTGATCTTTGCAATAGGTAAACCAGTAGATATGAAAAGTCTACACTGTGTGTGTGCATATGGGTGTGTGTGGTTTTTTATCTCCTCACAAGTAAAGAAATTCTTTAGAATGTTTTATCACAAAAACTTCCAATTCTAAGCCAAGATTTTATACAGTTTGGTTAAGATTTAGGCGTAGCATACAGTAGCATTCAATTTTTAACACACTTTCTTTCTCACTCTGTGCCTGTGTGTGTGTATTTGGTGTTTTGTTCTTAATTGGGGAATTCCAATTTTTGCTTTGACACTGTTTGCACCATAATCTGTATGCAATATAACTAACCATCTATCGCTTACTGACCACATATAGTCTAAGAGTGTGTCTTAGTCAGTTAACGGTCAAGGTCATAAATTAGTGCATCATGTACGTAAGAGTCCGGGTGCTAATCAGGACCCTGCTCACTACACACTGGGATAATGAATAATTAATTTCTGATGACACATTTAACTTGTAAAAGAAACAAAACCAAAAACAGTTTTATGTGTCAGAAATGTATTAGTAATCATAATTTGTTTCTGTCATGGTACTCCAAACAAAAAATTGCTTATTGCAGCTCTAAAACCTGTAAATGTAAGCAATCATTTAATACACAACAAGGATAACATAATAATTAGCATTATGTCTGCCATTTTCCTCCCGTCTCCATATATATTGGGACGTTAACTAGAATCTTGTTCATCAGTCACTGAAAAAACCCAAACCATATCAAATATTTAGGGTTATATGTTATAAAAATGATTTATCCCAATCACATATGTGTTTATCATGGAACTTTAAGCAATGCAATAGTCAGGGGTCCATAAACTCTTGTATCTTTATTGTATTTATGCATTTTTTAAAGGATGAGAGGCTTAAAGAATATGACATCATTTTAAGTTGGGAAAGATACTGACAATTCATGCTCCCTGGTATTTTAGGTTCATTGTGGGATTTTTTAGGAAGTGAAAGGACAAGTGTTCTGCAAGAAATACATCCGAGACAGCTGTTTTAAAAGGTCCCTGATGAATGTCCTAGGGATCTGAGGCACAGCCTATGACATCTTTTCCAGTAAGGGAACACAGTTAACATTTATACTAAATGTATTTTGTGGAATTTTTATAGGAAGTGAAAGGTTCAGAATACTGGAAGGATTTAACATTTGAGACAACCCATAAAATGGTCAACTCTGATCAGACAATACTGTTAGGAAGATGATTGACATGTCAAGTCAAGTTTATTTCTATAGCGCTTTTCACAACACACATTGTCTCAAAGCAGCTTTACAGAATTTTAAGAGTTACAGTAAATGGTGTGTATTTATCCCTGATAAGCAGTCATGGCGACTTTGGCAAGGAAAAACTCCCTTAGATGTTATGGGGAAGAAACCTTGAGAGGAACCAGAATAAAAAGGGGAACCCATCCTCATTTGGGTGACATCAAGACTGTGATTATAGTCTTTAAATAATACAGAACACTGGAGACAGAGAACTAACATGATCACTGGAATGTGTGATTATGAGTAATGTTCTTTCCACAGTCTTTTACAGTCATTTGTGGTTATAAAATTAGGAGCTACTCATAAAATAGCTCAACATTTGCGATCATCACAGATCCAACACCAGCTTCTCCATGCATGAGTCTTTAAACACTCAAAGAGGTCCAAACTCCACATGAAGTGGGTTCCAGTTGGCACTGATACTTCTCTAGATGGTTCAGGATGGGCATTGTGGGCATCTACTTTTTTAAAGGTGGGACGTGACTGGGGCTGGAGCAAACTCAGGATGCCTCGGGATGTAGAGAAAGAGAAGCAGTGGAGAGTAATTAGCGTAGCTGCTGTTCATGATATTAACAGCACTAGTTAATAATGTGCATGTGATCAGATATTCTGGAGCACAAGGTTATGATGTGAGATGTGTTATGTGTAGGCTTTGCTAAAAAGATAAGTTTTTAATCTGCACTTAAACTGGGAGAGTGTGTCTGAGCCACGAACACTGTCAGGAAGACTATTCTAGAGTTTAGGAACTAAATGTGAGAAGGCTCTAGCACCTTTACTGGACTTTGTTATTCTAGGAACTACTTAAAGTCTGGAGTTTTGAGATCTCAGGGAGCGTGGCGGATTGTAGCGTGTTAGAAGACTGGAGAGATACATGGGAGCTAAACCATTTATTGTTTTGTAAGTAAGTAGCAGCAGTTTGTAGTTTATCCAAAACTTAACAGGTAGCCAGTGTAGGGACGATAAGATTGGGGTTATATGATCATATTTTCTCGACCTTGTAAGAACTCCGGCTGCCGCATTCTGGACCAAATGTAGCTTGTTTATTAATGATGCAGAACAACCCTAGTATTGCATTACAATAATCTATTCTGGAGGTCATGAACGCATGGACGAGCTTCTCTGCATCAGATATAGAACATGTTTCTTATCTTAGCAATATTTCTATAGTGGAAATAGGCCGTTTTTGTAACATGGTCGATATGATTTTTTCATTAGGTCATTAGTGGTTTTAACTAGACCAGTTTCTGTGCTATTTTCTGTGTTTTTCTAAAACTATAATTTTTTCATAAAGTCCCCACTATTAAACTGTGATGGAATACATTTTTCAGATACCTGATTTGTTGTTACATGCAACCTATATAATCTTTTTCAGTAAGGGAACATTAAGCGTTTAAACTCCCTGTTTTTTCTGATGCATTTTGGGATTTTTTTGGGTTGATTTTGTAATTGAGGCTCCTTGATCAGACTGCTGAAGAAGGGAGCTGAGTGATACATATCCTGGGTATGTTATGTACATAATGATATGTATGGAGAGGGAAAAGTGTGAGTTAAGTATTAAAACAATAACGAATTAATAAACAACTAAGTAAATTATTTTATTAACAAATAAATGCATAAATTAATACATAGATACATAAGAGTAATACATGTGGAGATAAATACATACATACATACATACATACAGTACATACATACATACATACATACAACATACAAAATAAATAAAGGAAGAAATAGGAAAATATATAATAAATAAAGGATTAAATAAACACACAAGGAAATGTGGAAATGCAGAACTAGACCAAATATAGGCATTCATTTAATTATGCCATTTTTATTGACCAAAATATATGTATGTATTAATTTATTTTTTCATTTGTTTCCACAATAAATAAATATTTATTTATTTACTTTGACATTTGTTTGTTTGTTTATTTGTTTTAACTTTTTTCGTCCTATGTAGATATCTGTGTGAAATGGAAAAATGTAAAATAAATAGATGTATTAATATTTTTTTTTATTAATTTATACAGAAACAATTAAACAAATGAATAAATAAATAAATAAATAAATGTGGAAAATACCGAATTAGTCCAAATATAGGCTATATTTTAAATAGCTGTATTTATAATAATTATGCATATTAGATGATATAATTATCGTTTATGCATAATTACGTAAAATCATTCAATATTATTTTATAATTAATAATATCATTATAAAATAATTTAGAATTATTTTACGTAATTAGGCTATATTATGCCAACAAACAAACAAACCAATAAATGTGGAACTGCTGAAATAAATTAATTAATAAACTCTAATAAACAAATATACATAAATTTTACTGTCTTTTTTTTTCTTTACCAAAACGAATGTATGCATGTGTTTATTTATAATTTTTTTCAGCATGTATTTATTTGTTCGCTTCAGCATGTATTTATTTACTTCTGTGTTTGCTTATTTGTTTGTTTGTTTGTTTGTACTTTTTGTCTTTTTCGGTCCTCCATAGACATCTGCGCACGTGTGTGTGTGTGTGTGTGTGTGTGTGTGTGTGAGAACAGCAGTGTTATATAATCCACCTTCCACGCTTGGAATGCTATACAGCTTCAGCGTGTTCTGAAACGCTTAGCCAAGCACAAGCGCAGCATGAAAAAGGAAATGAAAAGGAAAAAGAAGAAAAGAAGAAAAAAAAAAAAACCTCAGTGTTGAATTAACACCTACAGTGTTGAACGCTTCCTGTAAGTGTTCACTGATGCACCAGCAAGTCATGACAAACAGCAGCCGCCTCACATTAGCGGCTTTTCTTCCTGCCTTTGTGCATTTTCACTTCGCTGTACAGGCACATCCAGGCCTGCTGTTTCCAAAAACAAGTTTCATGAAGACTTTATGTCCTACTTCTCTTTCTCTTTTTAAAGTTTAAAGCAAAAATAAAGTGGAAAAAAGCATCGTTCCCATTTCCCCCATGCTAAACTCTAGATGAAACCTCAACGAAATAAAAATGTATGATGCATAAATATTAATTCAGAGCCTTTTGTCACGGCGGAATTCAACTTTTTAATAATTAAGCCTGTTTTTTTCTCCCCAATTTCTCGGAAGAACTACGTGCTGGCGTAAGCAGTTCATTTCTCAGCGATCTGTTAAAAAGAATCCGCCCTTCCCCCACTCCAACCACACCATTCACACAGGTGTAACCTGTGAGAGAGCTTGTCTACTCGGACACAGATGACGCAGCGGCGCATTGGGAAGGAATTGACACTCCCAGAAATAAATAGTAGAAATGAGGTCAAGGGGGCAGACAGAGGCAGATTTACACATACACAGTACAGGTGGTCCCAGATGTTTCGAATTCAATTTTTCGCTCTTATGATGACAATAGCGTTATGACAAAATTGTAAAAATATTGTAATGCACACTTAGCAGCGTATATGCGGTACGATACGTTGGGACACTGCCAGCAGGTATGCATCTTCCGCCTCGTGAGATGCCTTACTCTTGCCAGCGGTTGACAGAGTTCCATTGTCTCTGAGCTCTCATTTTTTTCTGTGTTTTTGGTGTTTTAAGCTCAATTTTAGGTCTTGTCTATAATCTGCTCTGCCCTCAACTCATAAACTGGCACTTATCCACGTGCTCGTTGCCACATACATATAAACTGTACAGATGATTCATTATGGTACAGTAAATTGCTTTGTTTTGCTCAATTATGTACTGTATTTTGTTAAATAATTGACAAATTACAGTACACTACCCCATACTGAACAACATTCTTTAAGACTCCTGGGTTGCCAGGATCAGTCAAGGCCCGGGCTACCAACGACTGCCGACAGGGTACCGGTGGAAATTGGGCTACTGTTGGCCGAAAGAGGAGAAGGGGAGGAGAAAGACGTCTACAGAGACGGCAGGGAAAGGAGAAGTGTAAAAGAGTGAAGGTTCGGGTTGGTACTTTAAATATTGGTACTATGATTGGTGAAGGGAGAGAGGTAGCTGATATGATGGAGAGGAGAAAGGTAGATATGTTGTGTGTTCAGGAGACCAAGTGGAAAGGGAGTAAGGCGGGGAACATTGAAGGTGGATTTAAACTGTTCTATCATGGTGTGGATGGAAAGAGAAATGGTGTAGGGGTGATTCTGAAGCAAGAGTTTAGTAAGAGTGTAGTGGAGGTGAAGAGAGTTTCTGATGATTGTGAAGCTGCAAATTGAAGGGGTGATGGTAAATGTCATCAGTGCTTATGCTTCACAAGTGGGTTGTGAGATGTAGGAAAAGTTAGATGAAGTGGTGGAGAGAGAACATAGGAACGGAAGATTGGTGATTGGGGCAGACTTCAATGGCCATGATGCTGAAGGGACCAGAAGTGATGATGAGGTGATGGGAAGGTGTGGTCTGATCTTCTTTTATGTATGGCTGCTGGAGGTTACTGTGCTCTTTGGAACCTTCAATGGTGCAGAAATTTTTCCGTACCCTTCCCCAGATCTGTGGGGTCTTGAAGGTCATCTCAAGGATGATCAGTGGAAACAGGATGCTCAATTTGAGTGTCATGGCAAAGGCTGTGATTTTTTAATTTGTAAGAAATTGCAAAGGTTTCAACAAACTTCATTTATGTTGTCATAATAGGTCATTTCTTTGTTGAATTTTAAGGAAAATAATGAATTGAATGTTGGAATAAAGCTGTAACATAAAATGTGGAAAAGGTGAAGCTTTGTGAATATTTCCAGATGCACTGTAAACCCCCAAATAGATTCACTGTTCTAAATTCAAAATACCTTGCAATGTAATTCAACTAGACAACGTTATTAGGCAATGATATTTATAGTATTTATACAATCGGTACTCAGGCTCTCGGACGCCCCCATGTGGCAAGGGTAATGGCTGCCTCTCATATTACTTTTTTATTATAGTTTTTATATCTTTTACACAGTTATTTGAAATGTTACCTAGATTTTAGAAGGTGATGGCATGAAAACAAAAGGTCTATTGTTGAGAGTCACACAAATAGTTTCCCAGTAAAAAGACTGAAGATCTATGAAGTTACTAAACAAATTAAAAAATTATGAGAATAAAGACTGGTTATAATTAATATAAACAATCTGCTGCAATGGCTTAGGATTGCAGTTGTATATTTAAGCACCTATCACTGAGCAAAAAAACCTCGACAACGATTAAACTGTAATGAATGGACATTCCGTGCCACCCAGGTTCCCTTTTGAAACTGATTCCTTTCAAGGTTTCTTACCATCTCAGGGAGCTTTTGCTTGACATTATCACCACTTGTTCAAACATTAGCAGGTGGCCCCAAACTTTTCTGCACAAGTTAAATGCAAGGTGGTCATATGCATAACTAAACACAATGCAAAATCATTGGGAGCTTAGTTTATTAATGCGAAGAAAGCGAAGAAAGAGAGAAGAAAGCGTGAAGAGAAGAAAGCGTGACCAAAAAAAGTACAGGAAAAAATTGGAAACAAAATAATAGATAATAGAAATTAAACAATTTTTAAAAAGTTTTTCTGCATGGTCTGGTACCAAATGATCCACCGCCTGGTGGTTGTGAGCCCTGGCTCATTAGAGATACGTTTATAAGTTAAACTTAGGCACTAACATATACATTTGTCTCTGTTTTGGGACAGTTTAGATCGTTAAAAGCTTTTTACAAATAAAACGGAATTAAAATAGTCCCACAACGTGCTTATTCCTCTGTGTCTGTGGTGAAGCATAGCTCTCTGCTTCTGCACTTTATTATGCCTTTGCAGGGAATTACAGCCAATACTAAAAATGATAACCATAAAGAAATTGCATTTATAAGACAGAACCTGAGAGAAAAAGCTGTTTTATTTTGTTCTGGTTTTATATATCAATTATTTCAGCAACGATTTAAGTATATCTTCTCAAGGGACAAAACAGCAGCTCCGCGATGACATTATATAGGAATATATATTATATATAGGGAAAAAATGACACTTTGGACAGTTTTGACATGTTCACTTAGGGTGTACTTACTTGTTTTGCCAGTACTTAGACAGAGTTATAATCTATACTGCTATACAAGATGCACATTGACTACTCTATAGTATATCCAAGTTTCATTTCTTGATCCTTTGGAACATACGACATTATATAGGAATATATATTATATATAGGGAAAAAATGACACTTTGGACAGTTTTGACATGTTCACTTAGGGTGTACTTACTTGTTTTGCCAGTACTTAGACAGAGTTATAATCTATACTGCTATACAAGATGCACATTGACTACTCTAGAGTATATCCAAGTTTAATTTCTTGATCCTTTGGAACATGCATATATATGTGTGTGTGTGTGTGTGTGTGTGTGTGTGTGTGTGTGTGTGTGTGTGTGTGTGTGTGTGTGTACACGAATCATACTGTAAAAAACAAAAAGTCAGTGCAGGCAGGTAGGGCAGTGCCTCAGCTGTCATATTCCAATAAAAACAGTCTAATAAATAAAATGAGAATACAGGTAGCGTGTAATGCGATACGACCACCTTCACTGTCACAAGCAGGGTTTTTTCCTATAGCAGGTGAGGTGTTCATGTCAGGCCTATTGAATAACACTCGAGGCTCCTGCAGGCCCCGCCCCCCGCCGTCATAAATACTCAGAGCAAACTTTCGCTTCAGTAGTTGATCTTCAAACCCCTGAGGAGGAACATACTGTAGCTCCAGCCAAAATGAGGTTCTCCGTCCTGCTTACCGCGGTCCTTCTCGCTCTCCTGCACAACAGCACAGGTAAATAACAAATATTTAATAACCACCAATAGCAATTAAAGAAAGCTTTTCATTTCACTTTTCTGATTCTGATGTTTATATTCAAATAAGAAGCAATCAACCATAGATTTCTATAATTTTGTTTTTAAAGATGAAAAGTTTTATGGGGGAACAAAATGAATGTTAATAAGAAACAAATATTTACATATTACAAAGAAAAATAAGGTGCAAGTGCGTTTGAAGGTTATTGGGACATTAAAAAGACAATAACACACACACACACACACACACACACACACACACTCTCTCTCTCTCTCTCTCTCTCTCTCTCTTTCTAATATATATATATATATATATATATATATGTATATATTATAAGGAATAATCCAAAGTTTCCAGAAAACTTACTAGTAAATTAATAAATGCTTCCTCTTTTTGAGAAAATTAAACCCACATTAAATTGGAAGTTAAAAATGGGAAGAGAAACTTCAAATGTCACTGAGTCATACAAATAAACTTTGTGTGTGTGTTTATGTGTTAACAGTCTTTAGATTTTGTTTTCAACAACAAGCCAGAAAGCACCTAGGTTTTCCCCACGCCTTCCATATTACACTGCGCCATAACAAAGCGTCCAGTTCTGCTTCCTGTTTCTGTTCGAGCATCTAAACAAGAACGATTTTACTTCCCTGTGTCTACAAAAAAAAACCACTGAGGATGGCGAATTCATACAGAATTTGAAATGTATAATGTGTATAATGCATTTGTAATAAAAAAAAAAAAGAAATAAATAAATATGTAGAGGTTTGACATGGGGGGAATGAAGAGAATATCAGGATTTCTCTTATGTATGTGTGTATGTAGAGTATGTAGAGCACACTATACTAAACTATACTATAATATTCTTTTCACTTTGTCTTCTGCCCGACACTCGCACTGCAACAAGTCCACCATCTCATCTCTCGCAGAATCCGAACAGCCAGTTACACACATGACTGTGCTTTCATAATGCAAATCCCACAGGCACCTTGAGGGCACAACCGCCTGAAAGTTCGGGAATTTCCCTCAATTGTTTCTGCCGTAGCAATTTGCGAGGACCTCACAAAGCTTCTGGAAACATATCCCACCAGCCAAAACAAATGAAAATGTGTTGTTTGGATACTAAAAATAAGCATTGTTCGTTATTATGAACATTACAGATACAAGGCAGGAAAGTCTAGCATGTATTACCTTTCTATAACGAAGCCAACTGTTATGAAACCTCCTCTGTGTCATGCCTTGTAATGCAACTTCCCTTGTGGGGCAGCAGTGTAGTAACTGGGAGTAGAAAAAAAATAAATAAAATGGCTTGAAAGTTTCCCACTATGTCAATATTGGGACTCTTTCTCACGGGTCTTTCAATTACTACAGGATTATTACAAGCCTTTGGATTTATTTTTTTGTTTGATGTATGATATTGCTTCACAGCAAACAACATTTTAATATTTGAATACGCGTGAAGAAAAAGTCCATTGTATTTAGTAAACAAGGTCCGTTTACTTTAAAAAGAGCGCACCCGATTCAATTACTCTTAAATCAAAACAATCTGACAGACTCTATATTGTCGTTCTAATGCAAATTTAAAATGCAAATGTAAAGATGAATCATTTGATAATAGAATGTTGCTGCAGACATCAGGTTATAAATCGCTGGTTCTGTGTAAATAAGCATTGCTTTATATTGACTGGTAAAAAAACATTTTATCATGTTTAATATTTTTGTTATGGTGTATGATGTCCTCATGTGTTCGCCTGTGTGTGTGTGTTTGTTTGTGTGTGTTCTGCAGCCTCTCTGTTCGTGAAAGGTCCTACCGAACCCGTCCTAGAGGGAGATAGTGTGACTCTGGAATGTCTGGACTTGGATTCCGAGCACAATATGACTTTGGTGTACTTTGAGAAGATGTCGAGGGTGAGCGCAACAATTCTTGAGTAGTGAAATGTGTGCATCATCGTGTACTACATGCATATCGCTTCAAACACCGGAAAGCATGATGAGAAGTGCGCTGAATTTGTATGTAGCGGAACGACTGATCTAAACAATGTCTTCTTCACTGTAGTAATCGGTTCGCTTGAGGTGACTGGTTTTCGTGGTGATTCAGGATTACCTGAGTCTAATCCTAACTGAGAAAAGAACCAAACAAATGCAGCATAAGGTGGTTTAGTTATTAAAGAAAGCTGTCCAGAAGACCAGCCTGGGCAGATGCCAGGGAACAGTGTGTTTTTTAGGGGGCTACGGAGGCCACATTTATCACTTTGTTTAATTAACACATCACAGCAATCGGTCTTGGGAGGATTCGTAGCATCTGCGATCACGGCTCTGAAACGGTTGGAACTTGATGTTCGTTCATTCTACGGTTCTGTGCTCGGTAAATCTGTCGAACATCCTTGAAAAAAAAGCCTGCGGTATTATTTTAGGGATTTTCAAGTGTAGTCCGGGGGGGCGTTCTTCGGTCAAAACCTTTTGTGATCCGTGTTATGACACTCTACTAAAAATGTCTTCTTTTTGCAGCACTTTCAGATGTGGCATCGGCTGGATGGGTACGGATACGGGTACGGACACTATTACCGCCGCTGTTTCTGGAACGACTTGGACGTGATGAGAGAAGATGGCCGTCTGATTCTTATGTTGCCAAGAGTGCAGTACTGGTATTCTGGAATCTATCGCTGTGTGTCATACAACACCTCTGACCTGAACAACTCATCACTGCCTTTTAAGCTAACAGTGCACTGTGAGTTCCTTTCGTTCCTTTTTTTTGTAGCATTAGATCTCACACTGACATTGGCTGTATATCCAGTATGTCTTCAGCTGAATTTTTGTGAATGTAAGCATTTTTTTTAGACATAAAGACAAAATGGCAGGTGTGTGTGCACAGATGTGAATGCAAATAAGCCCTGGGAGTCATGTGACTGAGCCGGCATATGTAGAAAAACCTGGTCAAGTCCTTACTTATAGATCGTATAGATGTTTGTGATGTATTTAGCAACTTTGGTGGTAAACCCATAATGCGGAACAGGTTTGTCGAGTCTCAGGTTGTTTACCATGTAATTACAAAACATGGGATTAGTTGCTGTTGTAAGATACAGCATGACATGTGTGGCAAGTGTAACTCGAGTTGAAAACAGTCTTTTCTGGAACTCTATTGCTTCTAAGAGCTGAGGCCGAAGGAAAATGATTGTTCTTTCAGGATGACAGAACCGGGCTTGCTATCGAGTGGCGGTTATGCTCTGTCTATGAGCGAGTCGATAATGGTGGCTTATCAGAAAAACGCAGTGGGGTAGATGGAAGGATTAATGGAACGGGTCAATACACACATATATGAAGAAAATACCCATTACACGTATTATTATGGTGAGCCAAGGCTTTATAGACCATAATTATTATTTCTATTGATCAGTCTCTGAGCGGTAAGGTCTTTGCTGGAAGGCCAGACTTTTTCACTGCCTGTAGAGAAACCCTCGATGCTGAATAAGAGCATGATCACATTACACTCGAGCGATTCTTCTAGTTCTTGTGTAATTATCAGTTTCATTTATGGAGTAAATGAAAAAGTATGACTGATCATTTTTCTCTTCCAGTCTTTAAGGCTAGCGTGTTGCTTTTTTTAGGACGCAGTGCGTCATTAGAACCGTTAAACAGACGTAAGCGGGCTTTACATCCAGACCAATTTCGCTGTCACCGACAAGAAAAACACTTTAGCTGTTCGGTTACGAATTTGACAGCAACTGAATTTAGTGCCATTTTGACCAAAGGCAGCTCAAGTTCTTTCATGGTATCAGAAAATTCGAGTTCCAAATGCAAGCATTTGTACGACCCTCGTCTAAAATCTGCCAATACGAGGATAACCTACTTAAAATAGGTGACACGGCAACTAAAAAATACTGTAGTGGCAACAAAATGGCAAAACAAAAACAAAAACAAGACCAGCTAATTGCCAGTGAAACTCCCATATTACTTGAAGCTCAGTGTTTACGTGACCCATTTTTCTGCCCGGATTCCTTTGATCCTATTTCAGATTTGTATCATATAATTTGTCACGCAGAGCAACTTATCGCACAATCTGATGACTGCTTAAAGAACAGGCATGAGAGGAAGGTACAAACTTTCCAGTATGCAACATAATATGTTCCAGTACGTTTTTTTGTTGTTGTTATTGACTTAAGAAAAAAAAAAGAGAAAGGGGTCACATATACTTTACAGTGCAGTGAAATTCTTTCTTCGTATATAGGCGAGAGATGCCGAGAAGCTGGGGTCAGGGTGCAGGGTCAGCCATGATACAGCGCCCCCTGTGCACAGAGGTATATAGGCCTTGCTCAAGGGAGCCAAGCAACAGTAGGCGATACTGGGTTTGAAGCCTCCTCTGCAATCAGTAACTAAGAGCCTTAACCACCGAGCTTCCAAATGTCATTGTACATGTAGACATTATGTAAAGTGCCTTAATATTTTTCCTTTATCATTTTAATCTATTGTTTTTTTTTCTCCTCAGATATGCGAGAGGTCTCGGTGAGCAGACCCAACACCAACGTGGTCTCTCGCTACCTCGCCCCACAGGACGACCTGCGTATACGGATAGGGGAAGACGTGGAGCTGAACTGCTCTACCACCGCCTCTGAGACTCCTCAGTACTCCTGGCTCAAAGAGGTAACAAAAAAAAAACGTATGAAATCTTGAATGGTGTTGTAAAAGGAATACGTTTGCTGGGAATGTTATAGCAATGAGGTAGGGTTTTTTTTTTTCTTCATATATATAATTTTTTAAAATCAGGTAGTGCTTGTGTGTCTGGATTTAAAATCAGAATCTTATTTTGAAACCCAAGGTTTCCATCATTAGTAATTCTAATGTAAAGAAATGCGGCTGAAATACAGAGGAATTAAGGTTAACAGCGAAAGAAAAAAAAAAAAAACGCCACAGTGATCTTTGTGATGGTCTTGTTATCGCAAGAGTAAATAGTAATAGGAGCCCTGTGGTGGCGCTTTATTAAGACGTAAAAGCTATGCTGAACGCCATCAGTGGACGTGACCCGAATTCTTTTGCTTGATGTCATCGTAATGTTATTTAGAGTACCATTATAAAAATCGATGACTAGAGCACCATGGCAGCATGGAATCTGGACGACCGAATCACAGATTAACACGAGCGGACTCATTGACGAGTTTATTAAATGACTTGCGTGACAGATATCCATGGTTTATGTCGGAAGAAAGAAAAATGAACTCCGTTTATCTTATGTGATGCACACTACTGCTATGCACTCTCACACTGTATGTACTGTACATTACTGTTCGGTCAAATACTCTGTATATTGTGGTTTTATTGCATCTGTATTGTCTGTATTGTTTTGTATAGTCTCGTCTATCATGTCACCAACATCTGAAACCAAATTCCATGTGCATGCCAACACAATTGCCCAATTAACCTGGTTGCGATTCCGATTTATATTTTGTTGTCAAAAGCAGCCTGAAAAATAATTCATAATAATTCTAGCAGTTTCTATAATGTAGGCCTTTTTTTTTTTTGCTTTCCTAATGACTACAATTAAAAGGGTAATTCTGAATCTTTAAAACATTTAAGGGAGAAGACTGGATGGTTCCCTCCAGTACGCTAAAGCTGAAGCAAGTGAGGGAGCAGGACAGTGGGCAGTACACCTGCACGGCTCAGCACCCATCTGTGAGCTCTCTCTCCAAGAAACGCACCATCCACATCACTGTCCTCCCAGGTCAGTCATACAATAATAAAAATTAATGTTTGATAAGCCAACCTGATGTTCATGTGTATACTTAATAATGTGACTATGATGAGCGTTTTGCACTTCAATTAAAATGAATGCCTGGGTAGAGCTTTGGGTAGAGTGTACATAAAATGGCTCAAATAAGTTCTGAGGAAAGAAACAGCAGAGGTATAATCCGCTTTTGTGCCTCACAGAGGACGCCGCATGGTACGAATCGACGACTGGACGCATTTTTCTCTTCATGGGTGCATCAGTAGTGGTTCTCGCGATCATCGTTTTCTCCCTGACGGTGTTCTTGTGCACCCGGGCCAGACAGAACAAGAGCAAGGGGCCGATGTAAGTAGCACCCATTCGTTTGTAGGTGTTTGAGATACAGGTGATTCGAACAAATGAGTTTCGTTTATCTCTACTAACTCCTTTTGATTCGTCACTTTTAATGCCGAGTCAAAGCATATGTTCAAGGGAAAAAAAAGCGGGTTCACCCATCAACAGTTTTATTACATTTTTTTTTATTATTTTGTGCTTGATAAACAGGATTTTAAGTAACAGGGTTTTGGCATAGAGTAAGCAAATACACAAAATGTGGTTAATTAGCACCCATAATAACTGATCTGGAGACATGAATGACTTTCGGGTTTTCCTTCAGATCTGAACACTCTTGTCGTTTCAAAGTGATCTTACCAGTCAATTTCACATTAGACACTAACGGGGAAATCAAAAGAACTCTTCCATTCTCCTGAGGTTTGTGTGAAATATGAAATGTGTGGAATAGGAAAATACTGTCTTTAAGACTTTAAGCACCGAAAACCTCTTTCAAATTTTGTCCTTTACATTTGCTGTAATAATAACGTCTACTCTTCTGGGAAGATGTTCCACAAGATTTTGGCGTGTGCTTGTGGAGATTTGTGCTCATTCAGCCACATGGGTGTTAGAAAGTCAGGTACTGATGTAGGTGAGGTGAGGAGGCCTGGGGTGCTGCCAGTCTTCCAGTTCATCCCATGTTCAATAGGGCTCTATAGCGGGCCACTAAAGATTTTACACTCTAATCTATATAAACCTACATGGAGCTGGCTTTGTGCACAGGAAGATTGTGATGTTTGAATAGATTTGGGTCTGCTCTCACATCAAAGGACACAATTGTTTCCATTATATGTTGTAGTTTGAGAAAGACCCACATATAAATGGTGTCCCAATACTTTTGTTTTAAAAGCACATTTGAATCTTATGGTCAGATGTTCTATGCCTGATTGAATATGAACCATACAAAAAAAAAAAAAAAAAACATTTAAAAGCACTTTACCGTTGTTTAAAATGTTGTCTTATTTTACTTTATATAAATCTTAAAAAATCAGGTGAACACAAATTGAACCCCAAATGTTGAACAACCTTTTTGTGCAGGTGTTTCAATATTTTACTCTTAATATATATTGTTACATGCATAGCCAATGCTTCACTCGTATACCACTCGAGGACCGAGAGTCTTGTTCTATTAGTAATATTTACCCACTATGCAGTTCTTATGAGGGCCAATAGCACGCAGTGTCATTACATCATTACATCGCAGTGGTTTCCCAGAAGACCAGACTCTGTGCCTCCCCTACTACTGTGTCTCTCCCACTACTGTGCTTCAAACTCCTTCTATTCCATTATGTTTCTTCGTATTCTCTCTCTCAATGTTATTTTTAATAAACTGCTCCCTTTCAGTCTGTTCCCTTATTTTGGTCTCTGTTTCTTTTCCAGTGATGACCACTCCCAGAAGAAGCCTATCTACAAGAACAGCGTGGAATCTCTGACTTCCACCGCTGGAGACAAACAGCCATTGGTGTAACGAGTGAGATAGAGAGGGAAGAGAGGAGAAGAGGTGAACAGGGAGCGTTGAGGTTTTGGAGAGAAAGAGCCTGCAAGATTGGATGAGTGAAACCCAGGCCGTGAATTGAATTAAAGACAGTGGGAAAAAGGGTGTGGGGAAAATGCTAGACAGAGACAATTGTTTTGTAATAATGGCTTCAATTTTAGCAGGTTTGCAGCTGTACTCCTTAACAAAAGCTAGCAATTTTCTCTCGATTGATTTCACAACCAAACTAAATTGAGATTCACGCTTGTTGTCAAAAGCAGGGAGCGACTATGCCGGTGTGAGCTTTAAATCTCTGATCTTTTTTCGAGATATAATCCCCACGCGAAGCCTTTCCTATTAGTCATTCTTCTACCCTTGAGTTGTAAACAAGTCACTTTCGCTAGCGCCGTTCTGTTCGACAATCATTCTCGTGTGCACAGTATAACTTTAGGTGAAGAGTTTATCCTTGTCTTCTCGGTTCTACTTGACAGCACCTTTCGCAAATGACACTGTAAGTCTAGATTATGAAAAAAAATATGATTCGCACTTTAAATCTTTTGCACTATCATTCCTTTGTACTTTTTTGAGGTTAATTGCATTAAAACTCTTTTCAAATACATTAAAAAAATGTTTGTTGCTGTTTTAATCTGTGAAAGAAAAGCCTCATATGTTCATATCATCAAGAGTTTAGATCCTTAGCCATGGGGAAACCGAGCAATACTGGATGTACTCTCTAGGTCTGGGGTGTCCAATCTTTTCATTTGCAGATTTTCATTCCAACCAATCAAGGGCCACCCTGATAGTCATTGAAAATGCACATCATTACATTTAAACAGGTAGAATTTGGGGTGGACTTGCTTGGTTGGATTGAAAGCCTGAATCCACACCAGCCCTTTGTGGGAAAAGATTGGACACCCCTGCTCTAGGTGGAAAACATAGCACAGTCTTCATCTCTGCCAATCACAGCAACGTTGGACAATCATGGGCATTTGTGAGATCAAGTATATCAAAAGAACACGCCTACTTCTTAGTCTCAAGCTAATGCAAGCAGCAGATTGGAAAACAGCTGAAATGATTAAATGAGGACCTAAAGAATGAAAAAGAGTGGAAAATATTTTGATCTGTGTCTACACTTGTAAAAATAAATATGCTGTATTGGCATAATTGTAGCTGAAAAGAATTTACAGACATGCAGAACATGTGAAGGCGGTAAGGTGAAAAGGTGAAATCAAGTTGACGTGAAAATGGAGAAGACAAAATGCAATCCTCCTTGATGCCATGTTGAGTAATAAGAAGTCATCAATCAAGAAACCTGATGTATTTTTAGGGGGAAAAGCCACAGGTGGGCTGCAGCACACTATACACTACATATTACACTTAGATGTACTAATGGTCACTTATCATTCACTTAGTGATAAACAGTACCAAAAGAAGATGTAAGAAGAAATAGAACCAGTACCTTACCTTATATTGTTAATTTACCTTTCTGTAATTTGGCAGACACTCTTATCCAGAGCAGTTAAGGGCCTTGCTCAAGGGACAAAGCAACAGCGTGAGGATTTCTGGGATTTGAACTTATGACCCTTTGATCCAAAGTTCAATGTTTTATTTGCCACGATGAAGAGATAATCAGTGTGATTCACTTCACCTGTCAGTGGTCATAATGTTATGCCTGTGTATAGTCCCATGAAGGTATGTTCATGATTACCCGAAATTCCATTATACTTTTATTTCCTGGACACCATGCAGTCAACTTAGTCACCACTACAGCTCAGTTTCAAGTCATCCTCAGTGTTGTTTAATAAGAAGAGGATAATATCTTTTCAGCAAGCCTCAGGAGAGCCCTCTAAATGGTAATAATTTCAGACAGAGCAGGTTCACCATCATCATGAAGAATCACCAAATCTATAAAAACACATTTCTCCCTCTTGCAAGAGTACCGCATTATCTGACAGCGATTGAAAACCCTCCCGAGACCTCTAAGGATTTAAAAAATGACCAAAGGTGTATGTGTATGTGTTCAGCAAATCATTAGAGTACAGCTGGCAAATTACATTCCTTTTTTTTTTCTTCTTTTTATCGATGTGGGACACATTTTTGGGATTTCAATTAAATTACATCATTTACTCTGATCTTAATCAGGTTTTCATGGTTTTAGAGTTTGATGCTTTAACCAAAGCAAAACAACAAGGAAAAGATCTTGAGACTGGAAATATCCCGAGGCAGGCTGTAGTTGCTACAAAGGTCTTAAAACAGGGGTGTGCTTTGAAGATATGTCTTGGGGGAAGGTTAAGCTAGATAAAAAAAAGCCTGTATTAAAGGAGGAAAAAATGCAGGCGAGCCCTACAAGCAAAAAATGGTCTTGTGCCAGGTTAGGCAATAATAATAAAATACAATTGCATAAAAAATGACATAAAGGGTCTATTATCTAAGTGTGCTGCACGACTGGTACCCTGCTTAATATTCTCCAGATCTTCCGCCTCATCCGAAACAGGCGATATGGCATCCATCCATCTTTAACAACTCCAGTTCTTATATTACCTCCTATATTACGTTAACTGTAGTGAGGCGCGGCACTTCATTAACGTCCACGCTATCATAACTGCTAATTTGATCACTACTCTCTATGCCATTTTCCGGTTCGATTTTTATCACTGTGTGGCTGACCAGAGGCAGCCATTAATAATGCAATAATAATCATTTTCGAACAAAGACTCTCCATTACAGAGACACACAGCACAATGTGCAACTGGGAGAAATGTTATTGCGTAGATTTTTCATGTCCTCTGTATCCTACCTTGATTCCAAAGGAGGTGCTGGAAGAGTGTTCAATAGGCTTGTGTCCAAAATCACTACACACTATACACTATAAGAAAGTGAAGCAACAAACTACACCAAGACACCACTTTATTAAGAAGCCCATGCTCAGTTATTCAACCAGCAAATCATTTTTATAAAAGCACAATCTAGAAAGTGATGTGGATTGGATTAAAAAAAAATACAATTTTGCTCTCTATGCTCCCTGCTGTATTCTTAAATTCCACTTCTTAGCAGACAGGAGTAAAATTTGACATGGTCTTTCTGCCATTTCAGTCCATCCACCCCAAGGTTCATATCCTTCTAGTCAACTCCGAACTTCTCTGATCTCTCTGATTAACAAGATGTTCCTGTCTGCAGAACTGTCACTAACTGGGGAGATCAGCCAGGAGATCTGCAGTTTCTAAAATATTTGAAATGAAACATCTTGAGTAAAAAAAGTGTAGTCAGTACTTCAAACTTTACCAGAGTCGTTTAAAACATGAGGATCTCTACTTCCACTTGAGTGCCACCTGACTGATTGGATTATTGCAGTATCAAAATAGTGTACATGTGTTCCTATTATAGTGGCTGGTAAGTGTACAGATTTAAGTTCCAATAATACTACAGCTAGTCACCATTAAAACCTTAAAAATCTATGTCAGTGAGTTCAAATCTCTTTTACAAGAGACCTGTAAGTTAAAACATATTAATATTTTTTTTAAAAAACCATACAAAAACAGAACACAATACATGAAAATCTATTAAAAA
Organism: Silurus asotus; assembly: GCA_024362625.1. Taxonomy (NCBI): domain Eukaryota; kingdom Metazoa; phylum Chordata; class Actinopteri; order Siluriformes; family Siluridae; genus Silurus; species Silurus asotus. The sequence goes on along the minus strand of MU551646.1, from coordinate 5,810,570 downwards.
TCAACCGAGAAATAAAAATAATTTATATAAATGCAACAAACATCCCAAAACCATCCTCCAATATGGTTATACACAGTTATTTTGTTATCTTAATGCCATACATTGAATCAGTGCAGGGAGCACAGTACACATTAAATGTTCTTGTGAGTTCCACAAGGCATTTTATTCCAAAAAAAATTCCAAGCTGAGACATGGTGAACAAGTTGAATAATGGCTTTTAAACCAAGCACCGGTTTGTGAATGGAGGGCGTGGCCGGGGGAGACGGGGGAGACAAGCGGTAAGAATCACAAACCTTTTGGGAATTTGTCGAATCATTGTTCTCCTTTTCAGTGAGTTGGGCAACAGGACAAGAGGAGTGAGAGAAGGGTGCCTCAAGAGAGAGAGACATGAAGAAACTTGTGCAAGAAGACATAATTAAATATTAAAAAATAAACCTGTTTTTTCCAAAACTTGCCACCGTGCTACTGTTCTTCCTTCCCTGAACAGAATGCTCTACTCTACTCTTCTGGGAAGACGTTCCACAATATTCTGGAGTGTGCTTTAAAGATTTATGATCATTCAGCCACAAGGGTGTTGGTAAAAGTCAGATACTGAAGTAGGTGAGGTGAGGAGGCCTGTGCAGTCATCGTTCCAATTCATTCCAAAGGTTCTCAATATGGTTAAGATCAGCGGATCTTCTACTCCAACCCATGTAAAGCATATTTTCATGGAGCTGGCTTTGTGCACATGAGCACTGTCATGCTGGAACAAGTTCTGGCTCTCTTGTTCATGTAAAGGTCAGGCATCACAATATTTTTTTGTCCATATAGTGTATTTCTGTATGCAAAGCTTTTTATGTCTATTTTATTTAGACAGATCATTAAACCCATTAGCAATGAAATGTCTCCTAAAGCAGAACATCAACTAGAACGTCTGCTTTGCTTTGAGTTTATCACCCACCTGTATCTGTCAAAAATGCACATGTAGTTCCGTTAAAAATATGTTACAAAAGGGGAACAGTAGAAAATATGTCTCTTGTACAATATTGTACAGTTTAGGTAAGGCAATAAACTGCTAGAAAAACTGACGTGACAAACACGTTCACATTTGGCTGATTTATAGAGGCATTCAATTACGCGTTTTATAGCGCTCAATAAAATAAAGATTGTATACCACACAGGCTTTACTGGCACAAGGTCACAATCCTGAAACAATTCTATTTGGTCCATGGTGTAGATTTATTCATCCGACATTCAGCACTCACACGGGGTGACGTTTTGTCATCTCAGTTAATGCGCAAGCAGAATCGTTTACACACACGAGGCCCTGCAAGCTACCAAAACGAGAAGACGTTTCCTGCGCATCGCCTTGTTATCCGCAAAAGTGCTTTATTGCATCCGATCGTGCAGCCAGTGGCAGTTTGAATCAGCATAGTTTTATGAGGACACCTGGGAAAGCGTTCCTTAACAACACACTTTCAGACTGCCTTCACCAAAAGGAAATATAGTGTTATTTTAGCAACAAAGCGAAAAAATACGAAGCCTAGACAGCGCAGGATTGCCAAGCTGATGTCTTTTCTATAGAAAGAAACATCTCAATTTTGTATGCATTACAGCTGAGGTCATAAGTGTACTTCTGTCTCGCACAATCTGTCTTGTTAATACTATAAAAGAAAGTGCAACGTTTTTATATACTGCTACTCTACTATTTTACATAGCAGACGTTTCCACTTTTTTACAAGACACAATAAAAACTGAACCACAAATAAACCTGATGAACTTGATTCTAAACCACACTGTTTGTTGTCTACCTGGATGATCAATTGCTGTTTTATTTGAATAATAATACTATTTATACGGACAGAAGTATTTGGACACTCCAGCAATATGTGGTTATGTCACAGTTAGAGCACACAATTGTATAGGATGTATTTGGATGCAGTAGCAATATATTTTCACTTCACTTGAACCAGAAGACCCAAACCTGTTCCAGCATGACAATGCTCCTGTGCACAAAGCCAGCTCTATAAACATATGCTTTACATGGGTTGGAGTGAAAGATCTTGAGTGGCCTGCTATAGAGCCCTGACCTCACACCTTTGGGATGAATTGGAACACTGACTGCACCCCAGATCTCCTCAACTCTCATACATCAGTACCTGATGTTACTAACCACCTTCTGGATAAATGAGCACAGATCTCTACAAATCCACTCCAAAATTTAGTTAATTATCTTCCTGGAAGAGGGGACTTTATTATAACAGCAAACAGAGACTAAATAGGGAATGGGATGTTTAAAAAGCATGTACAAATCTTTTGCTCAGGTGCCCACAAACTTGTGTCCATATAGTTGAGTAGTATAATGTTCATGTTTGTCCTGAGCAGATAAATGGCCCATTCTCCAGTAACGGGGCACCTGTGAGACTCCTACACAACTATTACAAAAGGTTCAAACATTTGTTGGTTTTCAAGAAAGCAACACGAAACATTAAAATCCAGACAGAAAGATCAGTGTAAATAAGCAATATTTTAATTATCATATGTAGCTTCTAAAAAGCTATTTCTAACTACAATAATGATTTAAACAGCATCATATAGGCGCTGTTAGAAAAGAGGTCGAATATGCAGCAGGTATTCAAATCCAAACAGGTGTGAACTTTTGGACTCGTTGATATGTGTCAATTCAGTTACTTTTGTGCCTTTTGGATTTGATAAAAACATAAGCTTGCTGAAATAGCACAAAATGCAATATTTAGGATCCCTCTTATGTTTGTAAATTATTTAGGGTAGGGAAGGAAAGATTCTGCAAAGAGGATAAAAATGATGACCTTGACTATATTTTGATATATCTCTGTTTGGATTTGACAAAAGACTTCCCATTATTAGCACATTCTCACACTTGAAAATAAACAAGACATTTTACGGAAAGTTGCTTTTAGGACACTTGATCCAGGGTGTGTCACACACCCAGTTTTCCTCAGGATAGGCTTCTGGATCTGCTATGACCTTTATCAGGATAAAGCCTTGAGTAAAAATGGGTGAATGAGCTGGTGAGTGTTCTAAAGAAAGTGTTGAGTGCTTAGCATTTTGCTTTATTGCTCACACCCTGTGAGTGTGTGTGTGTGTGTGTGTGTTTGTGTGTGTGTGTGTGGGAGGGGGGGTGTTTAGGGAGTAAAATGTGATAGTGCAAGTAAACAGTCACATCTGCTTCTTGTTTTCTAAGTTATTCTCCAACGTTTAAATTAAAGGATAATGCTCCCTGAAACAATTGTTCTGAAATGGTTTAAGGAACATGACAAAAACTTCAAGGTTTTTCCTACAAGTTCCTCAAATTTCACCTTTAATTAAGCATCTATAGGATGTGCTGGACAAATAAGTACAACACTTGGGACCCAACAGGGTCTGCTGTGACATCTTAATGCCAGATACCACACCACACCTTCAGAGTAATTTTTGGTGGCGCACAATATTAGTTAGGTGCTTCTAATCATATGGCCTGTAGTGACCCAAAAAGAAGCCCAAGGTTGATTATTTCGTAATGTTTCGAAGAGTTTTCTCAAAAAGTAATTTGTCAGCAATAAAACTTTTTAAAATGTATATCACATAGTATGGAAATTCTGCCTAAATATTTCCTGCTATTTTTATTTTACAGTTATAAAGTCTTTTTCTTGAATTTTATGGTGATAAGACAAAGTAACAGTTTGTCATGCAACCAAGATAACCAGTGTCCTGGGGACTTTACATAACATGCTTCCCTTTTTTATTACATACATTTATTACATTATGTGGAATGCGCTGCTATACACAGCATCCCTGCGAAAGAGCTGTTACTATAGAAACCATAATGTATTATAACTAGCACATTAATATAAACCTGTGATTTGCCTTGCAGCTGGCATTACTGTCCAAGCTGCTGTGGTGGAAAATTAATCTGACCAATTACTTGCAAACTCAACTGCTGAGATATGTTTTCCCAGAGCCCAAGATTTGTTTAAGGTAAAAGTAGACAAGATGGATCTATGTTTTTGCTAAGGGTTTGTCACTCCATTCGCCATAAACTGTAACAATCGGCAATAACTGATTTTGCCCACTTAGATTGATCGACTTACTACAAAGAACAGTCGTGAAATAAAAGCAGCAAGGAAATAAAATGGCCATTTAACAAATAAGCAGAGATAGAAAATGGATAAATCACAAGCTAACACTAATGCTGGAATGATCCAGGGACCACTGTAGTGTGATGATTTGCCTGGTCAGGCCTGTTTGATTAAATTCAGTAGTTTATGTTGCAGTGAACATGTTCCTGAGATACCAGTGATCCTGTCCCCTTCTGCCCTCTGGACCTGCCTGAGCCATCTTAATGCCCTACTTCTGAATGGAGTTGTCTTGAACTGAAATGCTACTTATTGCCGTTCCACATGAACTGTTTGAGGATCTATGAGGTTGCTGTGGAGGGTTGAACTCAAGAACCATGAATATAGATGTGGATTGGACTAGTGTGGACAGTTTGCTTTAATTACTTCTTTTAAGGGCACCGATTACCACTAACACTTTTTTATTCAAGTGTTTATCAGTAAATATTTGCTAACCTCAGCAATAATGGAACTATAATAAATGGACATTTAGTGGCACCCGGATGAGGATGGGTTCCTTATACCTTCTCAGTAAATTTTTTCTTGCCACTGTCACCACTGGCTCACTCATTAGGAATAAACATATAAAGACTAATTAAGAATGCTAAAATATATATTCACAACCTATTTTATTCTGTAAAGTTGCTTTGGGACAAGGTCCATTATTAATTGCAAATTAAATAATCAATGGTTAACTAGGTAACAATGTCACATGCTTTGAGGTTATATCTGAAGTATGGCTGCTTTTCAATTCGGTTACAAATTTTTATTTGTAAAGCACTTTTAACATGGGCACTGTCTCAAAGCAGCTTTACAGTGTTTAACTGGTAATAAAAAAAATGCAATCGTTTGTCCCTATAGTGTTTAAATGAGCCAGTGGCGAGTATGGCACGAAACAAACCTACTATATATATATATATATATATATACACTAATCAGCAATACATTTTGAGAACCTGCCCAATATTGTGTTGGTCCCCTTTTGCTGATAAAAGAGTCATGACAGGAGCTCGTCTGTTGGATCAGAACCACACGGACCAGCCTTCACTCCCCACGTGCATCATTGAGCCTCGGCCGCCCACAAACCTGTTGCCAGAGAGAGAGAGAGAGAGAGAGAGAGAGAGAGAAAGAGAGAAAGATAGAGGGCAAGATTAGGGGTGAAAATGTGGATTTTTAATCATCCTTTTTAATGGCATCTTAATCAGTTGTACAGTACTTTGCAAAAGTTTTAGGCTGGACAACGACCCCAAACATACAGCCAATGACATTAAGAACTATCTTCAGCATAGAGAAGAACAAGGAGTCCTAATAGTAATAGTTTTGGCTCCCACAGAGCCCCGATCTCAACATCATTAAGTCTGTCTGTGATTACAGAAAGAGGATTTTCTAGGTACACTTAGGTGTTGCCTAAGTGTACCTAGAAGTATTGATGCTGTTTTGCAGGCAAAGGGTGGTCCTACCAAATATTGATTTAATTTGGATTTCTCTTCTGTTTATTTACTTTCCATTTTTAAACTATTAACACTTTTATTGTTGACAACATTCTTTCTTTTTTCACCTGCCTACATCTTTCCCGCAGTACTGTAGGTTGCACAGTTGTCCTGGAGTCATAATATTCTGTCCCACTACACTGGGCTACAGGACTTCGTGTTCTAAACTTTATAATTCCTCCTTTACCCAAGATGTATTTATTGCTCTGTCTAGTGTTTGTATTTTCCTGCACTCATCTAACAATGTTGTGCATTTGCATAGTGCATAGTCTTTTGTATTTCCTGGTAAACAAATAAATAAAAGCAGACAATAGAACCAATTACATAAATATAAATGGTTTCCACTACAAAATATTAGCTTACCCATACAACCATTAATGTTCTCCCATCTCCTCAAGTGTACATTATTACAACTATTATTACTCTCAAAATAAAGAAACATGGGGGAATCTGGATGCTAAATATGATGATGTCCTAATGGACCCTATTGGTATTCAGTGGATACATCATATGATCTTCAGGATCTCACAGGAGTTCTATTGGTCCTTAATGATATCTGCTCGACATAACATGCCACCAATAGAAGGCTACAAATGACCATTTACGTTTATGGCATTTGGTGGACACCCTTATCCAGAGTGAATTACATTATATCTATCTATTATATATTCATACAACTGAGCAAATATAGGGTAAAGGGCCTTGATTAGGGGCCCAGGAGTGGTAGTTTGGTCCAGCTGGGATTCTAACTTACGACCTATGGATTTAAAAACCAATGGCTAAACCTTTAGGCTACAACCTTCTCATTCTAGTAGAGACACACATGATTACGCAGTTACAGTTTTCATTAAAACCAATACAATTCCTATTCCTCTTCTGCTTCTTTCGGCTTCTCGCATAAGGGGTCTCCACAGCGGATCATCCATCTCCACAACCCCACCGACCCCCACCCCACCCCTCACCCCGTCCTCTACATCTGCCTCTTTTAAACCAACTACCTTCCTCATTTCCTCCTTCCTGGTGGCTCCATCCTCAGCATTCTTATACAGATATACCCCATGTCCCTCCTCTGCACATGTCCAAACCATCTCAATCTCACCTCCATCACCTTGTCTTCAAAACGCCCTACATGTGCTGTCCCTACAATAAAATCAACCAGCAACCAACCCCCACGAAAAACACACACACACACACACACGCACACACACACACACACACACACTTCCATATCTCTTTCAGCGTTGTAGTGTGCCCAAATCACCTAGTGGTGTCGCCAAACACAAGCTTTGCGACGCGTAAATCACAAGACCTTCTCTCATCACTGTAAACGCAGTGCCTGGAGGATGAAGATCCAAGGTTCCTCTGGCCATTTATCAATGCTGCAAATTTCCCGAAGACCCCAGGAAGACCTAACCTTGATTTAAAAAAGAAAAAACGAAGAAAAGAAGAAGAACATGAGAGGGACCATAAATTGTCCGAATCCTTTACAAATCCACAGCAAGCCGTGTTTCTGAATCCATTTCATTAGCAAAGCCTGAGGAGTTTTAAGATCAGGCTGTAATGTGGAACAGTAAAGCGCATCCTGTGCTCTGTAATGCCGCTAATGCTTGCACTTAATCACGTTTATGGCGCATTGATTTCAATTATTTTAAAAAGCCATGCTCTTTTTTTTTTTTTTTTTTTTTACAATCTTTTTTTTTAATTGGCAACCAAACCCCGCCCATGATTGCCTTTAAATTGCTATCAAAACCCCGCCCGTGGTTCATCCACTTCGACGTGATTGGTCGAGCTCGGGCTTGGTAACGCCCCCTCATCCCCACCCCCCTTCTGTCCTGCCAGTTGACAGCAGTGTGAAGTACGCGGTGGAAAAGCCGGACCTTCCAGGAGCAGCTCAAATCAGCGCATCTCGGTGGCGTTAGTATGTAAGAACCAGCCGATTTCAGCCAACGTCGGAGTTCCGCAACAAACTTTTAACACGCCTCGAGATCGGACTGGAACAAGGACTTAAATACGGAAGCAGAGCTGCCATGGCATTTTTGTCCGTTTGGAGGTACTGCGGTGTATTCCTCACTCTGCTCCTACTGTCCTTCCTGCGCACAGGTAAGACCCGATCCATGTCTGTCCCTTACACTGTCCATGCTCTCAACTGTCCCACTCTCTCACTATGTTGTCCACATCCTTCTCTCTCCATGAACCTCAGTCCGATGTGTATGCGCGCCCGCGTGCGTGCGTGTGTGTGTGCGTGCGTGCGTGCGCTCACCGTGCCCGTGTGTTATTATGCCTTTAGTACGCCTACAACGCGCGCGTATAAGTGATCTCTCCGTTCCTATAGGCTCGATCACACACACACACACACACACACACACACACACACACACACACACACACACACACACACACATATATATATATATGTATACACACACTCATTCATTTCCTCCACATGTTCTGTTTGATGGAAAGCATGGTGCTGGTGTTTTGTAGTTTCCCTTCATTTCCCTGGGCTATTTGCATTGGACAGAATCCAGGGCTTTCTTTTCTCTTCTTTACTCTTTTTTAATTTTACATTTTTGGCAATAAAACCCCTGAAATTCCTAGTGATTGCACAGAATGACGTCACAACACAGGCTGCGATTGAGTGACTGCACTGAATGACGTCACAACCAGGACCTTATTCCAAAGGACCCCCCACCGTTTTAAATCTACTGTATTGCTCCTTATAATACACCTGTAGGAAGTGTTGTAAGGATGAGGTGGAGATGAGGTAGTAAGGGTAGGTGCACGTTGTAGTACTGTACTGTGTGGTTTGGGATGCAGCCATAGGACCCCTTGCTTTTGTCATTGTTCTCTTTTCTGACTGCAGCCTGCTCGCAGTAAGGGCACTGCTTCTTGTCGTCAGGTTGTAGCGATAGATAGATTTGTGGGTTGTTAGGCCAAGTACAAAATGGGCATGAACTTTCGGCTTGCGCTGAATTCGAAACACACACGCACACAAATATGTGTATTTCTTTTTTCTATCTATGAGATATGTATGTACAGTATGTAGGAATTGATTTATCTATGTATGTATATTTCTAACTATACTCTTCATTCCAACCCAAACGCATGAACGGATCCCTCTAAGGAATTATTTTTGACTTCACGACGGCCAATCATAAATCCTTTCCCCATCAATCTGGATTCGATTTGCGTCCTCGATTTTCCGTAATAACCCATCCTGTGCTCTGTGTGACCCTGAGGGTAGATGAGCATTGTGGAGTTCACGATGTCACCCCTTGCAGGATGGATGGCATCGGCAGTATACGTCCCCCTCTCTGCTTCATCTGCTGCTTCCTCCTCCTCCTCCTCCTCCTCCTACTTCTCCAGGCCTTCGCCCATGCAATCCCCAACAGGGTGGTGTGTTTCACGCCTGCCATCCCATGATAAGTGCATCATCTCGAGGGAGTTCTGTAACAAAAGAAGAGCTCAGCGGTACGCTCCTGTCTGGCCGGAGTCCAGTCTAGTGATTTTCTCTGCTCATGTAGGAGGCAACACACCTCCACCACCTGTAAATGAATTCGTGACATGTGTCAGGTGTGTGAGCGGAGAACGAGTGACCTGCCAGTTCGCCTCCATAACACATATCTTTGTTATTTATTAGGGCTTTTTTTTCCTGAAATATTTGAGCAGCCTTTTTTTATATTTCTTCACCTAATCACTTGCATATGTGTGAAAGGAGAAAAAAAAGCAAAGGGATTACTTTGTTGTTTCAAAGATTTAGCTGCAAATCTGCTTGATGGTGAATGATATAACAGTGGAAAATTGTAATCTCTTTCTAGCGCTTGCTTTTCGCTTTTTCAAACAGCTTTTCGATTAGTAATGGGCTCTAATCATTTTCATAGCTCGTTTCCGCCATTGTTTCTGATCCCCCTTGTTTTTTCGAGGCTCTCACGCTGCGATGATGCGTGGGGTTGAAATATAATTTGCTACGCTTTAATAAATAGAGCTCACCGGGTCATGTGGCATCCCGCAGTCTAGCATGCGGTTCAGCTCCCAGTGTGTGTTTGTTATGCATGATCGGCTGTATGTGTAGCTTGTGTAAGTGTGTGTGTGTGTGTGTGTGTGTGTGTGTGTGTGTGTGTGTGTTACTTACAGGGCTCCTTATTGGACAACTGAGGCTGGGAGGCGGTTTGGCGATCAGACTCATTAATCTCTTCGGTGACATGAAGCAGTGGGGGAGGGAGGAGAAGACGGTGGAGAGCGAACGAGAGAGAGAGAGAAAGAGGGGGTTAGAATGAAAGAGGGGGAGAGAGAGAGAAGGAGAGAAAGAGAGAGAGAGAGAGAGAGAGAGAGAGAGAGGTCTGATCGCATCATGTTGTCTGGCAAATCAGATGAGACTTTTGATAGCAGATTTACATGGCGTCCTTCCCACCCCTGGAGTACTGGATGGGAAAACTCATTGAGCAGAGAGGTGGTGATGAAGAGCCTGGTGAGAAAAAGAGAGCGAGAGAGAGGGAGTGAGAGAGAGAAAGGGATGAAGAGAGGAGGTGCTCTCAGCCTGCATACAGTTGTGACTCAGATGAACAAGGCAAAAAGCAGGATGCAGATGGAGAGTGAAATAAGATGGGCCTGAGCCATGAAAAGATGGAGGGAGGGAAGGATGGTGAGAGAGAGGAAGGTAGAGTAAAAAGCATGACAGAAAGAAAGATGGGTTCATTTACAGCAGCGTTTCTCAAAAACCAGTCCTCAGGGCCCCCCAGACGGTCCATATTTCTGCTCCATCCCACCTCATCCAGCGCCGGGGTGAAGCAGAAAGCAAGCGGATAATGAACCTGGAACAAAGTATGTGCCTGGTCTCTAATAGACAGAGAGTGGAGACATGAGGGATGGAACGGAGATAGTTGCAGAAACAGAGAAGTAATACGGAGTTGTCTCCGGGTGTGTAAATGTGTGTGTGTGTGTTTACATGAACATTTTAAATCACTCACCTGATAGCCGATTCCTGGTTTACATAGCTTTTGTGGCTGTGAGTCCCCTCAGGCTCGGGGCGAGCAGAAACATGTTGTGTATCCCTGAGATCAAACCAGTACTTTGCCCTTTCTCTCTCTCTCTCTCTCTCTCTCTCTCTCTTTCTCTCTCTCTTTCTCTCACACAAACACACACACACACAAGCAAACCTATATGTGCGCACACACGTAGGCAAAGCAGTGTGAAGATCTCTGCTCGGCTCCTGGCACCGCTATTACTTTAGTTTTCGCTGGCCTCGTCCGCTTAATCACCCTGATTTGTTTATTTAGTGGAGAGCAATACGCGAGTCGTTCAGTCGAATCTGTTTTCATCATTCTCCTGGACTCTGTCAACGTTCGCCGGTGCCAGCAGACCTCCTGGCACCGCTATTACTTTAGTTTTCGCTGGCCTCGTCCGCTTAATCACCCTGATTTGTTTATTTAGTGGAGAGCAATACGCGAGTCGTTCAGTCGAATCTGTTTTCATCATTCGCCTGGACTCTGTCAACGTTCGCCGGTGCCAGCAGACCGTAAAAAAAAAAAAAAAAAAACTTCTTTGCTTGCAGTGTACATACACATGCACTCAGATTTACAGTTTTCCTATGCTGAAAATGATTCCACTTCTCATTCGGGTCTCGTATTCGTCTCGAGTGTGAGCCATAGGCTTTCCCTTCTACGTCGTCCCCCGAATGCGGCATCTTTACTCGACACCGTTCTTGAACGCCTCCTCCGTAAGCCGCTGTTGATCCGTTTGATCCGGAGCCCATGGGTGCGTAATTCTCCCGCGAAAATAAAGATGTTGACATTTAATTAAAAGAAGTGAACCCACCTTCCACCGCCCGCGTGGTTCAGAACGGCAATCAAAGTGAGATCCTGGAATCTCAAAGCCTTTTGTAAGATTAGCTTCTCCTCTTCGCCTGGGTCGAGAGCAGGCCGCACCGGAGAGCACTTAGTGTTTAGTTACTACTTTGATTAGTTACTAAGTTACTGTGTATTGCTCATTTCTAGTTTGCTTTATAATGCTTTATTTTGAAAGTCTCTGAGACGGGTGTGAAGGATTGAAGAAAAAAAATTGAAGGGGCGTTTGTTTTGTGCTTTAGGATTATATAGACAAGTCAGGGCTGGTGGCCATGACGGCGTTTAATCACGTCCGTTTTTTTACCATAACTATCAATCAAACCAAGCTAATCTCGCACACTCAACCTCCTCTCGTGTCTTCGTTTACGGCGTCAATCGTTTTTTTTTCACATGATTTCTCACTTCCTTAGTGTGGTTTCAATTCACTTGTGTCATTTCCTTAAAGCATGTGGTTTTTACACAACCAGTTAATAATGATTTGAGACTTATGGCTTTTTTTATGTATACACACCTTCGTGGCAGGTGTGGGATTTGAACCCACAGCCTTCTTGTCACTAGAATTAAAACCACAAATCGAATTCCAATTTCTGTAAAATCGTTTTTTGACAAGTGAAAATATTAATCTCAGGCTTGGAATTGTTTTTGCAGCCTTTTGGGACTATAAAATACAATTTCCTGAGGCATGGATTCATTTTATAGCACTAATACAATCATTCAAATATTAGACCCAAGTTTTTTAACACATGAATCTTCTCGCTGTTTATTAGAGCTATAAAGCTTTTATTTCCAAACTTTCCATCAGCGCGAATCCTAAAGATCCGAGACGACGTTTATAGGCCGTCTTTTTCTTGTGGATAATGAGGTTACAGATTTATCATCGGTACCTATCAATCAGAAAGAAATACATTTTCATAGTCGTGGATGGTGATAATTGGTGTAAGCGAATCGATCGTATTGGCTATAATTATACTAAACGTTTATTTGTGTAGATTTTTTAAACATTGTAATTTTTTGGGGGTCTTAGGAACATCTCCGAATGATGTCATATGTGCAACTTAATCGGAGTTCTCCTCAAAAGTTAGTAGGTATGAGGTTCTGAGGTTTCGATATGGTGTGTTTAAGCGTTTTTTTGTGCTGTTTATTTTGCCTTGCTGAAAGAAAATAAGGAATTAAGGCCATGTCCAGCGTTTGAAAACGCATATTTCTTCTCAGTTTTGGTTTTCTGTTCACACCGAGACTGCGTTTTTAGTGAACAAAAAAACTAAAAACAAAAAACACTTTCCAAAGTGGATACATTTGTGTGGACTGTGTTTTACTTATGCGCAGTACAGAGACGTAAATGTTTTTCAGTGCGGATGAGCAACATTGGGGAAAACAATTGAAAGCGATAGTGTGAACGCAGAGCGATTTTACACAACAAATGTCTTATAATGTATCTGGATTTGTGTAGACATACTGTAACCTAAACTTACTAATAATGACCACTTTATTGCATCTCGAGCACCATGAGGTTTTATTTTTCTCACAGAATACAAAATATGTTTAGTCATGTTCAATTTGCAATAAAGATACAAGCAGCATGAGTACAGATTTCTACTCTTGTCTTGTTCCTGGTCCTGGTTTTAGACTTGTTTCTATAAAAACCAACAACCCTCCATTTCCCACCAAGCCGCCAAATGACACAATAATTCCAATATAACTAATATGATGCATCTGAAATGTTTTTTTTTTCCTTGTTATACGGATATATGTAGCAGCTCTTCCTTATATCTCCCGTATATCCATCCATCTCCTTTCAGTCATCCGAATTCAAGGCAGTTTCATCTCTGCTAATCCATAAAGGGGTTGGGCTGATAGGACGCGTTTGACAGAGACGCGAGTATTACGGATGCATAGACGGGAAAAAACGGCGGCACAGGGCAGTCGAGGAAATTGAGATACAGACAGTTAAAAAGCTCTTATTTTTTCACTCGTCGGGTTTTTTAGCGCGAGGTGGAATTAAATTGTAATGCGCTCATGTAGCAGCAGAGCTCAGCGGGGATGCAGAACAGCTGTAGCTGAAGCTGTATTGTGTGTGAAGATCACAATAAAAGGGCAGAGCTTGTGGGAGGTAAAGAACATCGGAGAGAGTGAATTGTGTAAGTCAAGAGGCTGTTGGTATTAAGAGGAGCACATTCTTCTGTTCGTTTCCATGACTGTCTTGATCCGTCTTGTCTCATTTCTGTGCACACACACACACTCACATACACACGAAAACCAAACTCGATCAAAAAGCCTTTGCTTCTGCACACAAATACGTATTGGAGAGATTTTTCTTTTATAAAATGCCAACCTTTCCTCATTATATGTGATTATTTAGATAGTGTGAAGCCACATGTCAAGCTCTATGCTTGCTGAAGAAATTACAAGGAATTCCCTTTTTCTGTTCTTTGTGTTTTCTATACGATATACATTTGTATGGCAATGCAAAGCATTCTGCCGATATTTCCCCGTCCCCCGGCTGAAAACTAGCCTCGGCCTTTGACTTTCCATAATAGGAAACTAGACATAACAGTAAGGATGACATGCTGCGTGTTTTCCACACTATTCCACTTCGTCTAACAAGCAGCAGAGGGCCCAAAAGGGAGAGGGAAAAAAGACAAACGACTTCTTTAAACACATTTTTAAACACAGAAAGCTGGAGATCTCAAGCCCGAGATGTAATTATTCAAACAGGATGAGAACCGAAGCCCCCGCTAGACTCGATTAAATGAAGGAGCCGCGGCGAGAGAGAAAGGTTACGGGGCTCCTTGAGAGAACGGTTAATGCCGCGCAAGCGCACCCGGCCCTTCAAGGCCGCGTCGAGAGATTGAAGGGTGACAGTGACGCAGTCTGGAGGAAGAGAAGAAGTGCGCTTTTTCGATTTTTAAGGAGTCCAAATATCTAAGAAACAAAGAGTGACTATAGCAAGACTAGCATTGAGATGGAAAGCATACCTGCTGTGTGAAGGTGTTTGCAGAAAGCAGACATTTTCTTTTTGAACTCCACATTCAAACAGAAGTAGTGCTTCGGGGGCCGACATATTCTCAGCTCAAACAGGCAGTCAACACAGCCCTGTTGTCATTTTAGCAAGCGACGACACCTTATTACATCCGACAAGAAATACTTGCCCACGTTAACATTCGTGTTCCCTCGTCAAACAGGACAGATGTTTGCTTAACCGAGTTGTAAATCTTTTCTGGATGTAACATGTAGCAGTTTCACCAGGAGTAGGACGACCGAAAGAATTGCGGGGACCACGAGTCAGGGTGGAAATCGGAAAGAGATGTTTTTTGCATGCCCTTGAGCATCATGAGCACATAGTCCAAACATAAACAGGATTTTTATTATGTACATGTATGTACAGAAGATTTCTTAGGACCACTGAAATAATTTGAAGATAATATAAAAGGAATCAAAACAAGAACAAGGACAAAGACATTGTGACTAAGAAGGACTATGTAAATGATTGATGGACAGGCATATATGCATAATGAATAAGCAGAAATCACATCTGATTGATTCGTAATGATTAAATCATGTATCTTCATTACATAGTCATAGACAATAGAGAATATCCTACATAGTGGATTTTAAGACATGTGCTTGTTTTTTATTTTTTTATTTTTTTATTTTCCCCCTGTCCAGTTCTGCACTTATTGCTCAATAAAACATTTACTAAATGCACCATGCAGCATGTCCAGGTCTCATACGCTCCTGGTGTTAATGACTATGGTCTTTGTTTTTCCCTCAGTGTCTGACTGCTTATTCCCACCTGCAGGAGACCCCAAAACCTCTCCAGAGAATTTTTTTATGAAGCACAGCAGGAATCCCTCGTCCCCATGGACACCTCTGCTGGACGCAGCCTGCTGCTGTGTTACTGCCGTGTAGGGTTTTTTCTTTTGGCAAATACATTATTTTTTTTTTTGTACCTAAAATTATATAAGAATTAAATTAAACAAAGTCAAATGTAAGGCTTTGTACTTTTAATGGTTTCTCGGTTAAGGCAGAAAATGCACTCGTCAGTAAGACGCAAGGGCAGCTAAATGATGACGATTCTTCCCATCACTTACACTCTCAATTCCAGCCATTGTTTAAGGAGACGTTGTAAGAAACGATGGGCGTGTTTCCCCCCTTCCTGATTTTTTTATTTTGTGGCATGTTTGTTACACTTTAATGTTTCAGATCATCAAACTAATTTAAATATTAGTAAAAGATAACACAAGTGAACACAACATGCAGTTTTTAAATGAAGGTTTTTAATATTGGATGAGTCGTCGCTGTGCTCTTGAGGTAATTTTGGTCGGTCGGCTACTCCTGGGAAGTTTCTCCACTGTTCCATGTTTTGCCATTTGTGAATAATTGCTCTCACTGTGGTTCACTGGAGTCCCAAAGCTTTAGAAACGGCTTAATAACCTTTTCCTGACTGATAGATCTCAATTACTTTCCTTCTCATTCGTTTTGGAATTTTTTTTGGATCTCGGCATGATGTCTAGCCTATCAAACGTCCTTCTATCCTTTTTTTTTTTTTTTAACAAGCCATTAAAAAGTCATATGAACAAGTCAATGCCATATGAATCTTGGGCGAGAAGGAAAATCCCTCATTCGGCGATCAGTGGGCGGCGGATGAGAGAAAAGGGGAAGAGAACAAATGGCAGCCAAACAAGCCATCTCCAGAAAGAAAGAAGAAGGCCGGCGGGTTATAGAGAGAAAAAACAAGACAGAGAGCAAGAGAAAAGCACATGCAGAGCAGAAGAGTTTTGCAATGATTCCACTAAGAGGAAAGAGTGCATTTGAGGGGGAAGAAGAAAACACCACTTCTAAGACAAATAGAGAAGAGGTGAGTGGTCAGGGTGTAGATGACTACAGAGAACAAGAGGAAAACATGGCAGCGACACAGAGAGCAAATGATCAATGGGGGCATTTTTTCAAGCCACCCACTGTCCACTGAATCTGTCACTGTGAGTGGTGAGTCCAGGGTGAAGCTCACACACACACTCTTCACCCTCTCTGCACTTGACAAAACACCCACTCAAGTCCTCAGCAGCATGCTGTATAAATGAGAATTGCAACACTGATATCTTCGGCCCCAAGCCAGGAGAAGGAGAAAAGAAAAAAGAGCATCAGAAAGCTCCAAGAAATTTTTAATCTCCCTCAAAAAAAAAAAAGTGCTCCCAGTCCCTCTAATCAATGTTCCCGCTCAGGTCAAGGGTCAGACCAGCTGGAAAAAACCTGACCCCACAGCAAAAGTCAATGATTAGATGAAAGACATTAGTCATGCAGCAAAACAAAGACAGATTATTGCTTTATAACTTTTTTTGCCATTGCTCCAAGATGCAAACTGTAGCTTTTTCCTCTTCTCATTCTCCATTGACTGATCGACTGGATGCGAACAGAATATAGCGGAGAATTGTTGTTTTTCAGACTGTAAATGAAAACTCCTACACTATCACATGTTCTGAAAATTATAAATAAATATTTACAGCTTTAAAGTTTTTCAAGACACTCCAAGATTTATTTATTTTTTTGGCAATTTCTTGCATGGTTCTGAAATTTCTTTATATACACACACACACACACACACACACACACACACACACACACACACACACACACACACACACACACTGTATTGGCAAAAGTATTGGGTCACCTGACCTTTCCTGCTGTTTGTGGTTCTTTCCAAACTGTTACCACAAAGCTGGAGGCACACAAATTGTTTAGGACGTCTTTGGATAATTATAATAAATTTTTGCAGTCAATTGAACTTGGAAACTCAAACCTTTTTCAACATGGCAATGCCCCTGTGCACAAAGTGAGCTCCTTGAAGATCTGGATTACATGCTTTGGAGAGGAAGAGCTTGGGTGGCCTGCTATAGAGTTTTCATCTCATCCCTACTGAACACCTTTGGAATGCTGACTGCACCCCAGGTCTCCTCACCTACATCAGTACCTGCCTTTTGTAACACCCTTGTGCCTGATAAACACAAATATCTATAAGCACAGTCTACAGTGGAACATCTTCTGGAATTATAAGAGCAAATTGGGACTAAATGTGGAGTGAAATGTGTGTATGTATGTATATGTATGTATATATATATGTATATATATATATATATATATATATATATATATATACAGTGGTCCCCCGGTTATCGAACTTAATTCGTCCCTTAAAACCGTTCGAAATCCGATATGTTCGAAAATCGGACCTAATTATCCCATAAGAAATAATGAAAAACCAATTAATCTGTTCCCGAACTCCATCAATACCCAATAATTTACCATTTTTTCCTGTGATTATACTTTTACCGTGCCAACACAAAATACCCGCAGAGATCGGGATAATCTGGCAAAAGGCAGTCCATAAATAATATCCACGGTGTATTACGGAGGAAGCCCGATTGCGATGAGCTCAATGTGGGCAGGGCACGCATGAGCGAAGGAACAGGGCATTGCCTGAAGCACCATGACAGCCCCCTACGGTGGCTTTGTTCATTCACCGGACCGAAATTTCGTTCGGAAAACCGTTCGCTAACCGGAATGTTCGATAGCCGAGCCATTCGATAACCGGGGGACCACTGTATAATGATTTAATGATTGCACTAAAGTACACAAACTAATCGTTATATTTTGCATATTGCTGTCTATATTCAAGTCAGGTTTGCCAATACTATTGTCCATTCAGTGTATTTATTCTTGTAATAATTCATTTGGATATGTCATTACCCAAAGTTTTGGAGATACACACATTAAACAGCCTGTCAGCTATAGATTTTCATAACAGCACATCTCTAATTCCAGCAGTGTCTGCCCTTTCCCATCCCATCATCCTATAAAAACCCACAATGACTCGAGCCAGCCTTTGATCTCGCGTAATTAGTAAGCGCGGAATAAATCTTCATTAACCGCAATGAATTTGCGGCATGAAAAAAAAACAAACATCAAAAAGTTGCAAATAAATCCTCAATTAAAGCTTCCTAAGCACAACAGAAGGGGCCGAAGCGAAATTCTGGCCGTAATCCACTGGCGCAGTTTGCCGTGATTTAGATCTATTTTATTATCCAGGAGGAGAAGAGACGTCGAATCAGAAGGTCAGGGTATTGCTCAGGGAGGCATAGAGAACTTCAGGTCCAGAGTGGAGGAGATTACTTCCCATAACAAAGGATTATTTTTTTTGTTGGCGATTGCATCGGGTTTAAGAAATAGGTTTTGGTCAGCGTAGAGACGTCCCTGTCGGCCGACCTTGGCGATTGGCTGGTGAGGCAAATTGCCTCTGGGCAATTCTTAGCAAAGAGAAAGAGGTGGAAAAAATGGAGGATAATAAATAAGAATAGAGTTTTCTAAATGAATACTGCCTGGTATGTCTGGACTAGAGATTTTGGGGCTTATTCTTTCTCTTTACCTTCGAGACTAGCCTGGTACACACACTCTCTCATACACACACACACACACATCCTCTGAGCGCATCTGATAAATAATCATATCTCCCACAGACAGCTGAGCCACTTTCACGACGGGGTCTGATGAACTCCTGAAGTTTGGCACACTACAACTCCTCGCAATCCTTAGCCTGTAAACATGACCTCCTGTTCCCTTTTATATGATATGTGTGATGACTAACGGAGGAGTCCGAACGATCGCGCCAGCCTATTGCCGAACGCCAGACACATTCTAGCATCGCGTCAGATGCAGTTCCACGCTTTTATGATATGCATATAAGAATATAACATTGGGCTTGAGTTTACCGTCTAGTTTTTGTCAATCACCGGGCCGTTTGTCTGCCACGTGTACGCCTCAGCCTGTCATTGTGCGCTATATTGATTTGAATAAAACCAGAAATCTCCTAACATCCTATCTGCTCACTTCCTGACATCAACACTGTCCATATTGAGGGGTTACAAGCACAGAGCAAGCTGATGGACTGACAGACATTTTTTTTTCTCCCACACGGTTCTTGACTGGGTAAGAATGAACATCTCCAGTGCCAGACTGTCAAAAGTTGCACGTTGTCCTTTGGGAATGAACACAGCAGATGATTCTATTTCAAAGACAATAGAGCCGTTGGTTTAGGAGTTATTATTCGAGAAAAGAGTCCTCGTGACAATTAAGTAAAACACTTACTGCTTGGTATCTGTGAAATGTTATGCATGCTAAATGCTACGTTTATTTTGCCTTCAGGGTACACAAAGTTTTGCACTTTTTTTCAACTCCTCTGGTTAACCCAGTCTAACAACAACTATCACGATTCGGTTTCAGTCCTCAGGAAACGCAGGTGAATGTAATTAGAAGCGAGGTTTGCAGGAATGTGTTGTAATACTAAAGTGTAGCATTTTAATGCTTGGGGTTACCTCATGAATACTTCATCTTGGCTAGCTTTGCTAATATATATATACATATATAAAACCCTATATGGATAAAAAGTATTTTCCAGTCATATGTGGTTCTTTCCCAACTTTCCAAACAAAGCTGGAGGCACACAATTGTATAAGATAAGTCTTTGGGATGGTAGCATGAAATTGTTCCTTCTCTCAACTAGGAGACCCAAACCTGTTTCAGCATGACAACGCCCCTGTGCACAGCGAGCTTTATGAGGATATGGTCTAAATGAGCTGGGATAGAAGATCTTAAGTGACCTGCTACAGTATAGAGCTCTGACCTCCACCTTTTTGAACACCTTTGGGATGGAAGTACCTAGCTTAATTAACACCCTCGTTGCCGAATTTAATCTCATCAATCTCCACAAGCACATTCCAAGATCTAGTGGAACATCTTCCCAGAAGAATGGAGGATATTATAAGTGCAAATTTGGAGTAAATGTGGAATGGGATGTTCAAAAAGCACCATGTCTACAATCTATTGTCCATATAGAGTATACAACATAGTGTTCATAAACCCATGCTTTCTAGTTAATTTAATTGGCTTTATAAAATAACAGGATTCTCCACAACCTGTATTTGTTTTTCAGCTGATATACAGAGTTATGTTTTGTACGCTTTTTTGTTTTTAAATGAATTTTAGAAGCCTGGTGTTCAGGAGAACGAGAGACACTTAAGCCTTTTAGCGAGAACCAACCCACTATTTTTATACACGAGTGCAAGAAAGCGGGTGGGAAAAAAACGTTTTTTGTTGTTGGTTTGCATTCCCAATCATCACTATTAGGAAGGACACATTTGGTAACAACCAAATTGGAATATTACTGAGAATAGAATGTTATATTTCTGCAGAAATCACGTGATCACATGAACGAATTTGTGCTCGCTGAAGTCTGGGAATGTGAAAATTGTTGCATTGATAAAGAAAATTAGAAGGATTCATGGTGGAGTGTTTTGACAATTTAGATTTGGATACCTAGTCAGATTTTTGTCATGTAGAAGATCTGTGATAAAAAAAATATCAGTCTCCTTTAACTTCTAAAGAAGTTTTATTTATTTGAGAGCAAGGCTTTGCTGGCAATGGCTTTGACTTCTTATTGCTATTGTTCTATATTGTTATATCTTTTCTTTTCTCAATTCTTTGTGCTAGGGTAAAAAAAAATGTGAAATTGGAAAGAGTATAAGAAACATTTCGACTAAATTAAACCCAAAAGCTGCTAACACTTTGGCACCATCATTGCGTAATTAATAAGATTTTCCGAATATCGCATTTGGATTTTGGGTTTTTTAGGTTCTCTCTCCACAAATCTGGTCCAATCGTCATCATATTTGGCTCGGTACCATCTTAAAACCCTGCTGCCCATTTCTTCATCGACATTTTTAAGACTAATCTAGTACACACACTCTCACATATACACACACACCTCTAAGCGCATCTGATAAATAATCATATCTCCCACAGACAGCTGAGCAACTCTGACAACCAGGTCTGATGATTTCCTAAAGTTTGCTACACAACTACTTTGAGTAATCCCCAGCCTGTAAACATAACTTCCGATTTGCGTTCCCATGATACACGTGATGCCTCATGGAGGGGAAAAAAATATTTTTGCCATTGTGTCTCCAAATTTTCTTCAATCGTCACCAAATTTGGGATCATCTTGTGACCGGGCTGCCTATTTGCTTATCTTAACCTTTCTACCACTGTTGGTGTCAACAAATACACACTCAATGAGCAAAACTAAATCTCCCCCTCAAATCCCTTTGTCTTTTGCTAAGATTTAGTTCTTTTTCACGATCCACTGGCTTGTAAACGTTTCACCCAGGCTGGTTGTTTGTGTCCCGGAAAAAAAAACAAAAAACGCTGCCTGCTTTCATTTTTGTATTTTTCTTTTTAACGCAATTCCCCAACACACAATTAGGATGCACCCCAAATGCCTTTCTGAAGTATATGCTCATTACATAGGGTATAACTGTCATGTAATGAAGACGAAGGCTTGTGCAAGTGCAGACTATCTTTTCATAAACAGCGAAAATATGCAAACAAAGACAAAGCGTCTGAACACGAAGCAACAAGGCAAAGAATGTAGATACTCGGACAAGACAAGCACTAGAAAATTTGTGAGGCCAAGTTGTGACTTTAAAACTAGTGCTTATTAACAGAATGTGGGAAACTGTTTAAGAAAGGACATTACTCAAAATCACACATTCCAGTGCTCATGCTAGTTCTCACTCTCCAGTAAATGTAACGTGACAAGAATTTGTGAGGTGCAATGGCTGATGGGTTCTAGTTCTAGTGAGTTCTAGTGTAGGTCCCTATTTTGGCATTTAGCATTGTTTACTCAATATACCTTTATCCCAATAGTATAAATTCTGTGGCCTGGTTAATGTCTGTAAAGGTTGAATTTCATTTTTCTGATTCCCAATCGAAAGACAAACTGTGAATTATGTATATAATATATTCTTTGGTAATATATATATTTGAATTAGTTTTTTTTATATTGAAAGCAGAAAAAGAAGAAAATTGCCTTTTATGGTTTCTGAGCACACAGAAGAGAACCTGACATTTATTAATGCTCTATTTTTTTCCTCGTTCCTTCGTAATCTAAATCTCATAATAACAAATGTGACCAGTGTTCAAAAGCACACAATATGTCCAATCTAACATAGTAACCTGGAAGTAAAAGGGTATTTCATTGGCAGTCTTTTTTGAAGAAATGTTTGCTCGAGCCATATGTGCAAATGATAATATGATACAAACTAGAGCAATATATTCAGAGATCTTAGACAGTCTGGTAGAACACGGTGAGGGGATCTGTAGTGATAGTTGTAGTGAGTGTGTGATGATTTTGTTGATGGTGTAACACTGTAAGACGAGGACATGTGCATTCTGTCTTCGCTCTATGTTCATATGGTTCACTAGGTGCTTTTAAAAAGCAACAAGGAATTGATAGTCTGACACATACCTTCATCTTACAGTTATACCATGCAGAAAATCTAATACACATATTGTGGAATCACCACTCTCTTCCCCTGCCCCTGCCCACAACATGTTCTACCAGATTGTCTGTGATCTCTGAAAAGGTTGTGTATCATATATTTACTGTGGCGGATGAAGTATACAAACCATGTACTTGAGTTAAAGTAGAGATACAGTATGTAAAATATGACTCCAGTAAAAATAAAAGTGCTCCCTTTAAACTTTCACTTCAGAAAATGTACAAAAGTATTTGCCTTTAAATGTACTTTATTATCCCAAGCACTATGATTTATTGTGACTATAGTTTTCCTATTAGCATTTTTGTCTCGTGTTTAATCAACTAAATTTATGTGAGAAGATTAATGTTACTCTTAGCACACTGATTTATTAATAAAATATTCTCTATTAATATGATCATGAGCCTAAGTCCTTCTTTTCAACTAATACAAAAAATGTATTCCTTTTAGAATGTTCTGCTTGCTTTTGTACTGACAATGAACTGTATGTTAGTAGATACACACCAAGCGCCAATCAAAACAAGTTTAAAACAGAGCGCAGGCTCTTCCCTGATTGGTGGATTGCTGCTTGATTCAACAGGTACGTTTGTATCCACTCATAAATAAGAAGGAACAACTGATTTCCCAAAATGTTTTTGAGTAAAAAGTAAGATATTGGACTTTAAAATGTAGTGAAGGTACAGTAAAAGCCTCGTCAAACGGAAATACTTCAGTAAAGTACAGATACGTGAAAAAGCTACTTAAGTACTGTAACGAATTACATTTACTTAGTTCCTGTCCACCACTGGATATTTATCATTTGCATCCACTAATGAAATTCCCTTTTACTTCCAGGTTAGGAGGTTAGATTCAAAATATTGTGCCTTGTGTATTGTACATTTGTGACTACTAGACTTTTAAATAGAGAAAATACATAAATAAAATTTTTTTTCTTTTTTGCTCTCAAAAACAATAAAAAGCCATTTTCCTATTTTTCTTTCACTATTAAATCAAACCAGGAACGTTTTGTTTTTCATTTGTGAATCAAAAAACTAATAAATGCAGCATACACAGACCAATAAATGAGTCGTATATTAAATATCTGACAACCCAAAATAGTTGTTAACCTCTTACCATGGTTTTTTATATAATATCTGATTATAAATAGCTGATTATGAAAATTGAATTGTAAAAAGTATTTGTTTATTCAGGCAACCCCCCCCACCCTGACACCCTGACACCCCCCCTACAATTATAACACAGGTTTTGATGGAACAACGCTTTGGAAAGGAGAGGTTCGAAATCATAGATAATCACGGTGTTTATTCCGTACCTGAACCTTCAAGACTGCAGCTAAACAGTGTGTCGCTGAAGTGTCAGACCTCAAAGGATTTCATGTTAAAGCAGTGTAAACCAGACAAACCAGACTGCACATACACACACACACACACACACACACACACACACACACACATATCCACACACACATTTCTTATGTATTCCATTTTTTTGAAGGTTTTTTTCTTTCTACCCAATTATCTTCATAGTGTTACTCAGCGCCGGTTCCCACCCGCTGCATGAATATATTAATGATATTAAAGTAAATGTAGCCTTGGTGATTAAAAAGCAGGCCGCATCGCCTTCATTTTTTTTTTCCTTTCTTTTTTTTTTTCTCAGCGAGACGCCATTAATCACATATTAATCAAAGTGACTATGTCGACTGATGTCCCACAAGATGGCTGAGTTTATTTGTGTAAAGGGAAAGAAAACACACACATCAGTTTAGTTTTTTGTCATCATTTTTGGTGTGTGTGCGTGTGTGCGGTTTGTGGGGGTTGGGTTTGGGTTTTGATTTATTCGAATGACTTACACGCGTCGGTTTGTGCTGCCTTTTTTTTTTACGCACACCGAAAATGTCAAGCAGCATTAAAAAAAACGCCACTGTGTTGCTTCCTGAAGCCAAATGGAACAGTGAAGACTTTCCAGACTGGCTTTTTTCCACCTCATTTTTGTGCTCTCTCTCTCTTTCTATCTCTTGTTTTTTTTCTCATGTGTTGATTTGTGAGCGATTGAAAACAGACCGGGGATTTGCATTTGCATCGTATACAATGTCAGGAAAAAATATGCCGCCTTGTTTGCCTCAGACACCTTCTGTTTCAAATCCATAGCATTTGTGGGCCGTGACAACCTGGAATATCTTTATATTTTACATGCAGCTGACACACACACACACACACAAACCTACACACTCACACACACACACGTGCTCACACATGAGCGTAGTTTGTATCCTGTGGTCCACTTATTTCTCACATCAGGCAGTTGTGATTTGATCTTCTTAGGTCGCCTGCTGTGCTCTACAGGCAATAAGCCGTATTTAGTTGAAGTTGCTGTGTGTGTGTGTGTGTGTGTGTGTGTGTGTGTGTGTGTGTGTTTGAGAGTGTGGGAGGCCTGCAGGCAAGCCCAGGTACAGTTCAGTATCCACATGGTTCAGGTGTCCAGATTTCTCTCGCCCATGGCTGTGGCACTCACACAGACTCATTTACCACACAATCTGTGTTTTACATTTTCTTGCCATGAAACTCTTTGAAAGCATCCCTCTTTTTCCCTCTCTCCCTCCCTCTCTCTCTCTCTCTCTCTCTCTCTCTCTCTCTCTCTATCTTTCGATTAAATGCATATTACTCAGCTACTACCTCCGATGCCCTTCTTAACATCCTCCTTTTTTTGCAAGAAGGTATATATCAGTGCACCTCGTGTGCAAGTCTATTCAAGTTGCAGACAGCTATTAAAACCGTGACTCTAATGAATCGCCTTAATTCGGAACGTGCGACGCGGCGACCAATCAGCAACCGCCTCCGTGAGCCGACTGATGCATCGCATTGGCGGTTCCTTTAGCGCGCCCTGACACGACTGCACCTATACAATGCACTTGTCACCAATCACAGTAATTAACCCCGGCAATGAGTTAACGCGCTATCCGAACCCACCGATATCTTTATTGCCAAATTGTGAAGGACCTCCTCTTTCAGGTTCTCTGATCTTCTATTTTACCTAATGCCCGTTCTGCTTTTATCTCTCACTCTCACTCTTTCTCTTTTTTTCCCCCCACTTTTTCGTACTTTCAGTGTTCTCCGATTACTTTAACCACTTCCTTTTATCGTCTGTCAACTTGCTGATGTGTGCAGATTGCTAGTGTTACAGTCTACACTTTTTTTTTTTCCACCACATCATTGTCTCTGGCTTTTTTTTCCTTCTTACTTTAATAGATAAATTCTTCATCTTTAGCACAGAAGAAAAGGGACCAAATAAATAAATATATAGTAGTAACAGTAGTGGCATTATTAATGTTCCACTAGGGTTAACTATTGAGAGTGGTGTCATGAATTGTTCGAAAGTATCTTTCAGCAATAAGTATTCGCACCGAGCCTGTGCTCTAACAGCAGGTTCTCAATGCGAAATAAATACCAGCGTACTCCGGCCCACGTACAGTAACTATTCAAACAGCTGTCAGACCTGGAGATTAGAGAACTAAGCAACTACTGAGGAAGTTTTTTTCTTCACAAAGCTCACTCTGGATAAACAGGAAGAAGAATATTGAGTCAAACAGGATGTGTGAATGATCCAATTATCGTATCGTTATTTGGCATGACTATGTAAATGATAAAGCATAGTTAATGCTAGTTTGGACATCCCACCCTGCAAAACTCTTTTCCCACAAGGTAGCTCCGCCCCCAATCCCTTTTTTTATTCTTTTACAATTTAATTAGTGTACAGGTTTTTTTTTGTCCTTTTTATCAGTAAAGTAGCTCCTTATAATTATAAATAATGTTGGCTATGCTAGTACATAAGTGAGACCTGTTACTCTTGTCTCGACATGTCTTTCATAATCGAAAAAGTCGCTGTTACCAACAGTACAACAAACCATACTGTGTCTTTGACCCATATTAAGCAAATGTACACTCTACAATGTATAGTGTGGTCTGAGGTGAAGTGGCGTTTTTTTTTCCTGGACAATTTTAACAATGTTGCTTCAGGACACTAAACTGATGAATAACCTAAAGACAACTGTAAAGTCCACCCACAGAGAAATCTGAAAGACAGACCAATCAGGATATGTATGTGCTCTTTCACTCTTTTGCTAGGTCTTGTCACTTGCTCTCTAACATTCTCTGGTCTCCCTCCTCTCTCTTGCTGAGATGAAGCAATGTACATATCTAGCTAACTAAATTGATTACTAGGATATGGTACAAAATTTGAGGGTGTCAGAGAGCCGTTATCAATATGCCCGAGACTTCTGATAACTACTGCATAAGATTAGCCGTACACCATTTGAGTTCATTTACTGTACTTCCCATTTGCGAAAATAGGGTTTAATTTGACGCTAGTAGCTAACGCAGGTAATTGACTAAATATCAAGTGACTGGTGTAGTCAGTATCAGTCATACACTGTTCCAATCCTGTTGCTTTATACCATAGGTAGTCATGCACATAGTTTTTTAATTCGAACCTCAGCAAGTCTATTGTCTCGGCGCTTGGCCGTGAGAAGTTCGGGGTTCAATAATGACAGCACTCAGGATTCGAGCGGCAACATGAAAAAACAAAACAAAAAACAAACAAAAAAAAAAATTTCACAGAAAAGGACCCAAACAGATGCTTCATAGAAAAGTTGGACAGATCACAAGGAATTTCGAGTTTAATTAGCGAGTTAACAAGCCCAAGCCTTATCAAGACTGCCGGAGTTTTGAAAACGATCATGCAAAAGATGCACCTGTAGTTGCAGCTGTCATCTGGATTACGAATTTAGCACACTTGTGGGTGTAAAACATCTAATTTAGGAAGAAAAGGAGAAAATGAAATAGGAGCAGCGCCTTGCAATGATGAATAGAGGCAAATCCAATAAGGGGGGACTGAGCAACACGTCAGGGAGTGCTCTTGTTGGAAAATAGGCAGGGACCGGACGGGCTATGCAAAAAAAAAAAAAATGATTTTAATGATACTATATTGAACTTGTCATCAAATAGCAATGATGCATTTGATTATGTTTCTAGTTTCGTTTAATGAAGCACTGTATGTCATAAAACAGGCTTTAAAAAAGTTTGATCAGGTACAAAAAATCAATACAACATAAAAAATGCAATGTTTCAGATGCTGAAGACATTCCTGTGGTGAAAAAAACTCATTTACAGCATTTCATCCTGACTGTTACAAATGTGTGATACTGGAAATGTCATCCATAACAGCTGAAGAAAAAAATCTCACAGAATAAATCATCCAAACAAAAATATCTGCTCTGTGGACAAGTCCAATTGTACATTTTCACTATAGAAACACAAACAATAAAATGAGTGCATTTGTGTAAACTAATATAAAACAAAATGATGACGTATGAATATGTGCAAATAAAATAAGCCACGCCCTTAAAATGTTATGTCAGAGACTTACATTTCTGTTCTCACATACCTTACGGCTCTGGAATTTATGGGAAAATCAATAAGTACATTTTGACCAATCAGATTAGAGCGTTAAACAACACTGTGGTTTAAGGAGGATTATTAAATACAGTTTCACCAATCAGATTTGAGCATTCAACAATGCTGTGGTTTACTAAAACTTAATAAATATCTTCTGGCTAATTAGACTGGAGCATTTCATTGCAGTGTGTATTGTTAAACCTTAAATCACATTGCTCTGTGGTGGAATTATGAACTGAAAATCTCATTCGTTGGCATTTTCAGAGGGAAGAGTGAGGTGCACTTGGTCAGTGTATGCGAAATGGACATTTGCATTTGTTTTGCTTTCTCCACATCCAGTCATTCTCTCTATAGCTTCCCCCCATTCCTGTGTTTTTGTCTTCTTCATAATCTGCATTTCCTCTGCTTTCACGTTCAATCCCTCCTCCTCCTTCTTCTTCTCTCTCTCTCTCTCTCTCTCTCTCTCTCTCTCTCTCTCTCTCTCTCTCTCTCTCCCCGCCTGAAATCAGCCGGGGAAATGAAACGAGAGCCGAAAGGGGGCCCTTATTTATTTACAGTGAAGGGAATTTTCGAGTCGTTTACTCACATTCATTTTTAATTCATTTTCATCACACTCTGTTACAGTCATGATGATGGGAAGAGACAGAAGACAGGCACGGTCTCTCTCTTTCTCTCTCTCTCACGCTCGCCATCTCTCTTACTCTTTCCCTTAGGCCATGTTTATCTATTTATGCATTATATATGCGTGTGTGTGTGTGTGTGTGTGTGTGTGTGTGTGTGTGTGTGTGTGTGTGTATTATATATATATATATATACCATGCAACACAGCAGCTGTCATGCAGAGGTGGCAAAAGTACACACATCCTTTACTCAAGTAAAAGTACAGATACAGATACATTTTCTTAAAGATTCTGGTAAAAGGTGAAGTGCTGACTACACTTTTTTACTCAAGTTGAAATAAAGAGGTTTGGGCTCTGATATCCATTGTGTACACTATGTGTGTACTGTGTACTATCCATTATTACTACCTGCTTTACAAACTAACTGGTAACTGGGCCTCCCACCATCATATATATTAATACAAAATAATGTCAAATGTTGTTACTTAATGAATGTAATTAAGATGATGATGATCAGGTGATCAGGAACGTCAATGTTCTCATTCAGGATTACATCGCTGACTCCCTCGGTCTCAGGCTACACCAGTGGTAGGTTCAAAAACGCTGAGATGTGCTGAAAGCGGCGTGTAATGAGAAGAAAATAATATTGATTAGGTCACCAAATAGATTAAATCTAAACTAATGAGCCTGGTTATAAAATGTAAGTACACATATTACATATATTTGTGTCAAAAATTTAGTGAATGAAAGTAAAATGCTAGAAAATAAATAGTAAAGTACTGATACCAGAATAATCCACTTAAGTACAGTAACAAAGTATTTGTACTTCATTATTTCCAAACTCTGCTGCCATGAAAGGCAGTGTGTCTTTGTGTGTGCGTGTGGCGTGTATATGTGTGTGTATGTGTGTATGTGTGTGTGTGTGTGTGTGTGTGTGTGTGTGTGTGTGTGTGTTTTGCAGGTTCTAGTGGTCACTCGTCAGTAGTATGCAGTTCACACACTCGGCTCACACACACAGCTCATTGTGCTTGTGTTGTTATCATGCAAAAAGCGTCAGCATTGTGACTCGTGAGCTTGACCACACGCGCACACACACACACACACACACACACACACACACACACACACACACACACACACAGGACAGTATGCTAACACGTCATTACATCTTTGACTCTTTAACTTTTCGAATACTTAAAAAAAGGCAAATATGTATTAATTAATGTATTAATCTGAGAATGTTCAACTGTCCATCCCTGATTCGTCCTGTATTACAGTGGATTATTTCGGGGACATTTTTCCTTACAATGTAGCCCATAGTGTTGAAGGGTAGAAATGTCTTCCTGCTTCCCCTGTAATTTTGTCCACAGTGACGTGCAAATGTGCGGAATGCATTTGCATCATACCCTGCAGATTTGCAGTCAAATGGTGCATTAAGAGGCTGCAGCCTATGCAGCCATTTACACATACACACACACACACACACACACACACACACACACACACACAGAGAGAGAGAGAGAGAGAGAGAGAGAGAGAGAGAGAGAGAGAGAGAGAGAGCGAGAGCATTTTTTCCCCCTCATATACACATTCTTATACACCTTAATCTCGCAGTCCCTGTGTGTTATCAGACCGGGAAGTCTGACTGTGCAGAATTTATTCTCTTGCTCAATTAAAAGAAAGAAAAGCTCATTAGAAAGCAGGACACACAACAACATAAAGATCAGCACTTCAGTCAATCAGCCGAAAGCCTGGAGCTAGCCGTGCCCACACACACACACACACACACACACACACACACACACACACACACACACACACACACACACACACAGAGAGAGAGCATCCCAGCCATGGCACATTCTGCCCACAGCAAGCCAATTGGCCAATTATGCAGCAGCAACTAAGTGTACACGCTCGCACACATATATATACACACACACACACACACACACACACACACACACACACACACACACACACCCACACACACACACACACACACACACAGCAGGTTTGTGCTGGCATTTACTGATAGCCTTTTCACCCACATAATCATATGCAAATGAAAAACATTTACAGAATTATTCATGCCAAAATGTTTTTAAAGAAACTTGAGCATGCACACACACACACACACACACACACACACACACACACACACACACACACACACACACGACACCTTATGCTGTGTTATGTAACACGCAGCTTGTGGATGCAGTGACAGTGACAAATCAAGACAGCTGAAGTTCCTCCGCTTCACACACTCCTGCTGCGGCTGTATGATGTAATGAAACAACAACACACACGCATGCACATGCACACGTATACACTGGAGCTTGTGGTCAATCTTTGCCTGTGGGAAGAAAGTTGAACTATCAAATAGAGAAGCTCTCCTCCTCTTTCCCTCCCACACATCTCCACCTACATCGTTTGATCTGCACTCAGCTTACCATCCCTCTCCTCCCTCCTCCATCACTCTCCTCTTTTTCTCCTCTACCCTCTTCCTTTTTCTCCCTATAGCTCTTTTGGCATCACTGCCTCAATTCTATATTTTCCTCACCACTTAATTATTTTCAGTCTTCTCTTCTCTTCTCTTCTCTTCTCTTCTCTTCTCTTCTCTTCTCTTCTCTTCTCTTCTCTTCTCTTCTCTCCTGTTACTTTTCTGTTTCTCTCCTCACCACTCCCATCATCTGCTTTCCTCTCATTTTTTTCCAGTGACTCTTCTCTACTCCTTTCCCTTCATCCAGTTCTGTCTTATATCTTTTCTTTTGTCTCTTAACC
Organism: Silurus asotus; assembly: GCA_024362625.1. NCBI lineage: Eukaryota > Metazoa > Chordata > Actinopteri > Siluriformes > Siluridae > Silurus > Silurus asotus. The sequence goes on along the minus strand of MU551646.1, from coordinate 5,778,878 downwards.
TTCTTCTTCATCTCATTTTCACTGGTTGTTTTCTTTTTGACTTTACTCTTTTCCTCTTTCTCTTTATTCTCCTCTCCTTTCCTCTCCTCTCCTCTCCTCTCCTCTCTTATGCCTAAACTTCACTTACCTGTGTTTGTGTGTGTCTCAGCAGACCTGTACGAGCTGTAAATGCATGCAGAAACTCTCGTCATTTAAGTTTGGATGGAGACCGCTCAGATTCGGGTTACCACACAGTTGTTATTGCTTTGTGTTAATAATATAAAATCGAGTGGAGGTATGTTTGGGGCAGAGGGATAAAATCAATATCGCAGCCTGAGAGGAAATGAAACCCAGCGAGGGGGTCGCACATCCCGGCCTTGGAAAAAGGTGTTATTAATAGTCCCTGCTCTAATTGCTATGATTTTGCAGAGCAGAATACATTAATGCAACACACAATGTGCTGCAAGCGTAATTGCCCTCTCGGCCTCGGAGTCAGATGTTGTTTGTTTGTTGCTCTAAAGCGAGGAAGAACAAATAACGGGTGAAAAAATAAACGGAGGGGAAAAATAGTAACGAGACCAAAGTATGAAGAGATTAAACGATTTGTCTTGTTAAACCGCATTGTCTTTTTGATGCATAGCTTCATTTAACATTCACAGGGCCTTTTTTTTTTTTTGCATCCCTCGGTCGAGGTTAATTTGCTAATAACTCGGTGTATTGATAATTTTCTTGGGCTTTGGCTCATTTTTACTTGTCTTTGCACATTTGCTGTTTTTCAGGAATAATGGTCTGAAATTAAGGAGCCTGCTTTAAAATGGCAAAAAAATAAATAAATAATAATTAAAAATCTGCTGGAACAGTATGAACAGACAAGAATTGGTGCGCAGCCCTCAGGTTTTGGTCATGAGTACTACCAAGTTTCATGTCAGGGTTTAAAATTGTTGCTGGGATACAACCTAACGTCATTGGCCCATTTATGGCGTCTTTATTTAGCCAATTTGTTGGCCCATTATGGACAAACCATTTGGAGTATTTAAAAATTCTTTTTTTGGGACAATTTGCGCCACATTTATTGACCATTGGGTTAAATTTGTAGAAGAAGTAGCAAAAAAACTGTTTGGAAAAAATCCAACATTTTGGATATCAGCATACTTCCAAATTGGCAGTGCTTGGCCCAAGTTTAGTCGAAATGTTCCTTAGTGTTTCCTGAATCAACATGCCAAATTTAAATTTTTAACCAGATAATGTTTTGGGGTTCAATAAACACTGGTATAAAAAAAAAAAAGTAAAAAAAAAAAAAAAAAAAAAAAAAGCGATAGAATAACAGTAGTGTAACTACACACTAATGAGCTGGTCTATACAATATATGCCTACAGTTCATACCAGAGATTTTTTTGGGGTTAAAAAAAACCGGTTAAAAAAAAAAAAAAAAAAAAAAAAGCGATAGAATAACAGTAGTGTAACTACACCCTAATGAGCTGGTCTATACAATATATGCCTACAGTTCATAAATGAGTCAGAAAGGTACAAAAGGAACACATTTGCTGCGATCTCCATCAACCAGCTGCTTGTTTCCAAAATTTAGCATAAAAAAAAGTAAAATCTAATCATGCTTCCTCATGAAATGTCAATGTTGGACTCTGCAAAGGTCAACCATCCAAGGTGATTCGAGTTGACGTCACCAAACGGCACCTTGTTGTATGTTGTAACAAAACAAATCGACACTGATCTTCTTCCAGGACCACCACAATCGCTGACTAAACCACCGTAATGGATATCAAGTTGAAAGATTTTCAGTCCATAAACATCAGTTGTGTTGTATTTTCTAACCCTTTGCAGCCTGTTTTGTATCCCATGTGAATCTCAATAGCTTTAAAAAGGCAAAATATGAGCCAGGGCTTTAAATGAAGGAAAAAGAAAAAGCGTGATGTTTCTATGGGTTGCCTATTGGCTCAGCTGCTGTGCTGCTAAATACAGTCTATATACATTTCTAACACACTTTGTTTCACAAGCATTTCTGACCTTGTTAACAGCTAATTAATTTGAATGCTAGCTTGCCTGTGGTCATTTATTTTGCTGCTGCATAAGTGCCATTATATTTATTTCCATGTTTATTTGTTTTTCGTGCGTCTATATATTTATTTATTTAATGTAGCAACAAAATGGCATATTTATATGTAAGTTATATAAGTAACTCCATGTCTATGTCTTCTTCCTCTTCATTAATTAATTTATTTATTGCTGCTGTAATGGAGTGCACATGCGTGTCAAGCATGTGTGACGTAAAGCTTGCTGGGCAGGCCCCCTTTTTGTTATCTTGGGCAGCATATGGATGGGCATCTTCTTAACTAAAACTGATGCAATTCGCATCTTAATGCATAGTCAACGATATGATACGTTAAAGAAACATATGAAACATCTACCGATGCAGTGCGATCCGATTGCGATTTGATTCAATGCAATTTAACATGGTACAGATAGTTCGCTTTAATTTCTGTGGTTCAGACAGAAGTGCTTTCTGACATGCAAGAAAAAGATTAAATAAAACCAGACGTTCTTTTGCTGGTTTGTTTCCAGGAAGATGCAGCTTTACCTCTGCCATGTTAATCTGCAGCCACAGTCAACTAACACATATCTCACAATGAGCCAGTTGAACAAATTCAGTCAGGGTTAAACCAAAGTGTGACATCATAACATGATCTCTGTTTTGTCTCAGTGTTTAGGGGCGGGGCTTTATTGTTTTTGCTTTGGTACGTTTCCGGTATCACACAATGCAAGGGTGTGGCAATAGGCTCCCCACCTTACAAAAGAGTTACGTTCCGAACAACCGTTCTTACCATGATTTTGTTCGTAAATTGTTACTGTTTTCGGTATTGACTACGCATATCTATGATGTAAGAGCTTTAAATACTGTCATATAAACAATAAAATATACTAAAACAAATTGAAATACTGTATACAATATTTTGTATTATGTAATAAAAAAATTATACAAATTCATTTAGAATGCACTTCGAAAAAAATGTATTGCTCTAGTCCAATGAGCATCATGTAGACTGGTTATGGTCGACGACTAGCTCTCGGCGGCTCTTCAGCGTTTTTTAATTTTTCAAATTTCACTTTGAGGACAGGTTTATTCGTATTCACAAAAGTTCGTAAAGTGAATGTTTGTAAAGTGGGAAGCATCTGTACTTATGCAAACACGACCTAGATACATGTACCAGCACCTTGGGCATTGGTTCTTTTTTCCTTTTTTACAATATTTTATTTATTTTTTTTCGTTTTTGTGTCAGGATCACAAATGTGTTTTGGATAAGGCTGCCAATTCAGTTATGCATGATGCCATAATGACACGTAGGCTGCTAAACGTGTGGATACTCTGTGCAGTGTATCATGTCATTATTTTTTGTGCATACATTAACCTCTTTGTTCTCGAATGCCGTTAAAATTCATTGTAATGAAGAGGGAATAATCAAACAGAAGGGGGGTGGGGGGAGGGGGGAGCACAGCAGGATTGCATCATTCGGTGTAATTATGTAATCCGGCGATACTATGTTAAAGCACGCTGAAATTTATGGCTTTTTATTTAGTCATTTTAGATCTTTTGAAAAACCTTCCTGATAGTCTGTGTGTCTTCAAATAACAATTGTCTGGATTATGAAATTATAATTGCCCCTCATGAGAAAAGCTGAGATGGTTTCATCATTTGGAATAAATGCTCGCCTGTTCGCATATCTGTCGCCGATCACGTTTTCTCCTTTTCTGTTTCTGTGTGAACTTGTTTTGTCTCCTGAAGGAACAGTGCGAGGACGGCTTTGCTTTAAAGCGCTAATTTGCCTAAAGTTTCTTGCTAACGGTTGTGAGATAAATTAAGCTTTGATGCTCTTATTTAGAGCATCTGTCTGGAAAATATGGTAATGACTTGAAATCTTCATCATCTATAAGACCGTAGCTGATTATCTGTCTAAACTTTCTTCACTTGCGTTGCTTTCTATCACCAGGGTTTTCACACTAGCGCTGCCTGCCTTTGCTTTACCCATTGTTACAAGTACATCCAAGTACTCCAAAGAAGATTTCATCTTTTCTATTTCCTCTCTCATATTTTTCCTCTTGCCACTGTACAGGCTGATTGTATTGTAGTTTTCACTACAGATTATGTTTTCCCGAAGCACCACCGGTAATCATTGTGTCTTCGTTAACTACAAGAATCCAATTTTCCACATGCACCGGCAGTAAATTAATTGTAATAACGGTTCGCTGCAAAATTGCCTCCGCACCTATGGTTAGAGAACTTACACCATACTGTGAGTTTTTCTGTTAAACAAACACAGCAATTTGTTTTTCATTGTGTTTAGTGGTACTTTAGTAGTTAAGATGTTCGTACTTGCAGTTGAGGGTTAAGGGCCTTGCTCAAGGTCCCAGCAGTGGCAGCTGTTGTCGGTATTCAACCAAGCAGCAGTTACCCAAAATACCCTCTTTATTAATGTTTATGAATAAGCTACTAACTTCATGGCAGTTCTGTTCTAACGATTAACTGTGGTTATAATTAAATGGTTACTACACGGTAACACGGTGGGAACAAACTCATCATTTTGATTTTGACTCATTTAGAATAAACACTTCCTAGTTTTTTTATTCTTTAAACATTTTGTGTCTGTGTAACTATGTAGTTAGTTTTCAATTTACACCTGAGAGGGTAAATAAAACGAAAAATTACTGAAAAGTCTGCGAAAACCTTTGCCTTCCTGACCTAATGTCTCTTGCCCTTTAGCCACTTTCTGCCTTGACTTAACGTGAACTCATTTCATTACTGATAATGATAGCTCATGATTAAATCAAACACAATTGAGGATCCACTACAGAAGGTGGAATCGTTCCGAACTCAGAAAATGAGAGTTTGGCGTCGTTGAACTACTGCCAGACCCTTTTTTATATTTTGCTCAGCACTGCTATAGTATTTATTCATTTATTTGTAGTTGATCCTTGGGCCTTTATCTGCATGTAATTTTGGAGCCAAAGGACTAAGTTAAATGAAATCCTTTAAACTCAGCATGCATGAGTTAATGTTCTTCACACTTCTCTTTAGTTACTGAATAATGTGGCTTCAAATGAATAACTGAATAATAATCAGGGAATTTCAGGTGGTAATGTTTGCATTTATAACCCAACCTCGCCCTAATTTTGGCCCGTTTGTGCTTCTCACTTAGCCAGTGTTTTCCTATTAAACCAATCGGGCAGTGTGAAGGCTAATACAGGCCGACTCTGAGGCTGACAACACTCAAGCACTACCACCTAGAAAAATTCTAAAGCATGTTTGTGGTCATAACCTTTGAACCATTGATCCACAATTGGGTTGAGACAAGTTTATTTTATTTAACTATTACAAATTTTGACAGATCAGATCAGATCAGAGAAAGTCTTACAGAAGAATTGATACTCACATGGTTCATTCATAATGGCCTATTTTCAGAGCCAAATCTTCATGGCCAATGCAGATTCAAACCCAGGATTTATGGTATAACAGATCATCATGAAACTTAGGGTCACACCATTATGCTTGTTTAATTTTCTTTATATTATTTAAACAATTTGTAGTAAAATTAACTGGAGACGGATGATCCACTGTGGTGACCCCTAATAGGAGCAGAAGAAGAAGAAGTAGTAAAATGCACAGTCCTACAATGTGGGTTTGGTCTAATATTTTTTTGCCAGCCATGCTAAGAATGACGTCAAAAAATACCAGGCATTATCTTTAGTCCAACCATGACAAAGGTTATTTAAAAGAAATAAATAGCTACTAGCAAAACCACCAAGCAGTAAATGATACTGCAGCTCGTCAACAAGTTTGCACACTGATACAACTCTTCAATATTCAATCGTGTTTGTCTGTGTGTGTGTTTGTGTGAGATACCTCCGTCATAATGGCAAGGGAAGATTAAAGTGGCTTCGGCTAATAATGAGGAAGTTGATGGATACCTGATGATTATCTATCAAGGAGACAAGAAGGATGTTTTCCCAGAAACACATAATCTGTCCTATTATATATTCATGTGATGCTACTGTGAAAATCTGAATACTCTCTCTCTCTCTCTCTCTCTCTCTCCTTCTCTCTCTCTCTCTCTCTCTCTCTCACTCACACCCTCTCTTGCTTGCACGCATTCTGTCTCTCTCTTCCTTTCCATCTATTTCTTTTTCAGATTTTCTGAGCCTCAAGGCAGTTATAGATTTGCACATATGGGCTTTTCAATAAAGGACACACAAACATACACGCACACACAAATACCCACACCACCATACCAACATGAAGCCATGCTCTTCTGCATCTTTGTAAAAATAAACATATATATATATATTTATATACATATATACACACACACACACACACACACACACACACACACACACACACACACACACACACAGACTGGTTTTAATACAATCCGTGACCAATTAGGTTCAGTTTTTGTCTGCCTCTACAAATATTAGTGTCCTTGGTATATATATGTGTGTGTGTGTGTGTGTGTGTGTGTACTGTATATATACATGTAATATGCAATTGTGTGTGGGACACAATTGCATATCATGTATATCATGTATTTCAAACAATATACTCACATACACACACACACACACACACACACACACACACACACACACATATATATATATATATATATGTGTGTGTGTGTGTGTCTGTTTATTTATATAAAGATGCAGAAGAGCGTGGCTTCATGTTGGTATGGTGGTGTGGGTATTTGTGTGTGCGTGTATGTTTGTGTGTCCTTTATTGAAAAGCCCATATGTGCAAATCTATAACTGCTTTTTTCCCCTTTTTGACAAATGCATACAAAAGCCAAATGGTATATTCTGTCAGAAGAATTATACCTCTGTACCATTAGACCTCTAGTCTAAGTATGTGATCCTGGTTCCTGTTTTGTGAGTGTGTGGGTGAAAAAGAAAGGAAAAAAATCCCCCCACAAGCCTGAGTGCTAGTGCCATCAGCAGTACACAGGAGATAGCTCTGTGTGTATGTGTTGTGTTTGTGTGTGTGTGTGTGTGTGTGTGTGTGTGTGTGTGTGTGTGTTCGTGTGTGTGGCACTAGTTGGTATATTTCTGAGAGGTGACTTACACCTGAAGCAGGTCAGGGTGCACTAAAAGATGATGGCAAAAACAGATGAGTGCGGGATCAGCAGAAGGCAGGTTTCGGGTCAGGTGGCATCAGGGCTGTGAATAGAGTAAAGGAGTGCGCAGGCACGAGGATGACTAAGCCGAGCTTGCGTTGGGGCTTTGCAGCTTCTGCCCGTAATGACTCTAAACTGCTGACTGCATCATCCAGGGAAATTTACAACCTCCAGTGTGTTACTATATGAGGTGTATGTATATACCCTATATGGGTTGTATTGTTATATATTGTTTTTGCAATGCACTGACATAGGACCATCAGAGTTTAAAAAGAAAAGGCGAAGATGACGCTTGATCAGCTTTCATTTCAATTTCAATTCATATTATATTATTTATAAATGATTATATTATATACTATTAATAATTATATTTCAAATTTGCATATTATTTATCACATACATAACACTGCACAGTATAACATGCCGTAAAATTATTATCACAACTGATCCTTGACATATAAACAGTTTTAAACACTTCATATTTGGTTGCATTAGTTTTGCAATAATTACATAAATGCAGTGATCCACTGACATTACCAAAATGCCAGATTCTTCTGCTTCTTTGAGATGTTTTTTGCGTCTGCTGCAGTGAACGTTTTCTGAGTGTTTGTCTTATAGCAAAGAAAATAATAATAAAAAAAACAATAGGATTGGCCTTGCCTTTCCAATACTTCAGTAAAATAGTGTATGACTGAAATCAAGTCAAGAAAATCAAGGGAAGCATGCATGCTGGAAAACCTTTTTGCCTGGCCGCTAATACATACTGAGAGATGTTGTGGTTTCCATGGTGACGTGTTTATGGTTAACCATGCTGTTCAAACAGAGGTCACAATTAAGGTTACTAATCTTACGAATGAAAAGACTGAATCAACCATGTAAATGAACATCCATTCAAATGTTTACAAAAACTTTTTGCTTTGGATGACTTTTTTTAAGATCCAAAATGGCAGACTGTGAGTAGCAGGTCACTCCATATAAAAAAAAATGGGGCTATTTGTGTGTTACAGCCCATGCAAAACCAGTGTTTGCATCTGTGACAGACAGACACTATTGAAATATTGAAATGATACAGAAAGACAATTTATTTCCACTCACAGCTCACATTTGTGTACTGGTCAGTGCTGCAATCTTATTGTGTTGTTTTTTTTGCACACGTTTGTACACGTGCACTTCATGTAGTCCTGTGTATTGTGTCTTCTAGTTTTTGTGTGTTCATTCATGTTGTTTTGTGGACCTTGTTCCTGCATAAATGTTGGTTCGTTTCACTGTACAATGCTGTGTTCTGTACAGTATATGTTTGAAATGACAATAAAAGCCACTTGGCTAGACATGGCTTGGCTAACTATCTGTAGCTTGTTTTAAAAATTGGCAAAAAAAAAAAGAGAGAAGCATTTACATTACACTGATTAATCACACTGAATCTATCCTAATAGCAGAGTAAGACACTACAGCTAGCAAGCTAGCATTACACTGAGCAAACACTGGCTGAATAGCTAACTAGCATAACAGTAAGCCACTATTAAGCTATAAGTTAACATTCATTTAAATAGGTTATTGACTAATCTAATAAGGTGTGAAAGCCAGATATAACTGCATTAGATAAATATACAACTTGATAAAACTCTTGACTTAGAATGTGACAATATCTTCAATATAGGCTAGTTAACACATATTTCTTTTATTCAGATTTCTTTTATGCTTTACTGTGTTTTCAGGCTTTAACTGTTCTCCAAAACATTTTATTTATGTGTCAAGCTTGAAATTAGTACACAAAAACAATGATTAATAATCAGATATTCATATATCATATATTTTGGTACTTTATTCCTATAAAATGAACAACTATATAAATGTGACCAAATTCTTACATTTTGTAAGCATGTCTTTTTTTGCTGTGGAATTAGCTGAGCACCAAAGCAGCATCTCAGGTGGCCTATTATTCACTATAAACTATAAATTGTCTATTCTTGAGGGTGTAATACCTCATTTTTATAGCTCATACTTTATTTATGCATCGGAGATAAGCTTTCGAATACGAACCGAGCATTTAAATGAAAGTATATTTACATATTATGACAGCAAACAGCATAGCTAGAAGCATTTTTTTAAAGGATAACATGAGGAGAACCACCTCCTGGCCTACCCACTGTGGAATGAAGGAATGAGGGAATGAAGTTTATATTAGAGCCAGATATAGCTTTCTTTCTATTAGAGAGATACACTCTTTATACGCTCTTTCACAGGCTGTAGTTTATGGACACTGGAGCATCAGTTTTGTATGTGCTTTTTGAACATCCCGTTCCACATTCAGTCCCCATTTGCTGTAAATATTTGTAGGGTATTTGTGGAGATTGTGGGGTAACCACATATTCCTGGAAAAGTCAAGTGTCACAGTACTTTTGTCCATATAGCGTATATTCAGTGGTTCTTGGGGCAGAATACAAATGTGTGTAGAAATGAGTGTTTGGCCTGGTGTAACGTTTATGTTTTCATAAGTAGTTTAAAATAAGATAGTAATTTAAAAGAAGAATCCTGAGTATCCTGTACATTTGCACCAATTCGAGTACAAATGAACAAAAAACTTTTGTACGAGTATTTTTGGCTCGTTCAGGGATTGAAAAGGCGTTTTAGTGTTTAGACTTGGGTTGTTTTGCATATATAGTTTATGAAGTAATTTTTCCTATTGTAGCGACATAGTTAGAGTATTGAGTGGTATTTCATAAGCCAAGATTGTGATGAATTTAGGATACCGGACACAGATCTAGTGATAGCCCCTATTTATTGAGAGAAAGAGAGAAAGAGAGCGAGAGAGAAAGAGAGAGAGAGAGTGTTTGTGTGTGTGTGTGTGTGTGTGTGTGTGTGTGTGTGTGTGTGTGTGTGTGTGTGTGTGTGGAGACCTTAGGAGATGGCAGCCATAATTATTGCCGATGAGTTCAATGAGTGATCAAAAAGGTGATATCAAGGCAGACACGAAAACTTCTTCTTCTTCTTCTTTGTGATCCGCATATTTGATTTGGCGCATGTTTTACGCTGGATGCCCTTCCTAACGCAACCCTCCCCATTTACCCGGGCTTGGGACCGGCACTAAGAATGCACTGGCTTGTGCCTCCCTAATGGCTGGGTTAAGGCAGACACGAAAACGTGAAGTGAAAAAAAATTGTGGGAAAGGTGTGTGTGTGTGTGTGTGTGCTTGGGAGGGAAATGAGTGGAGGTGTTAATTGCATGAGAACTACTCCGAGTGCGAACGTTAGCGGTGTGCGTAATTCCAGAGGTCAGAAAAGGCTCATTGTACAAATCATATCTAATGATTCCTCATGACTTTAATTCCAAACCCAGACAACAGGTCAAACAAACTTAGAGCACTATTGGTCAACCAGAATTATAAACCTCCTGTCATTATCTCTCTCTTTTTCTTTCTCTCTCTCTTTCTCTCACTGTGTGTGTAATGATGCCGGAGCTGATGGAGACAAGGGAAGAGGAAGAAGAGGTGAGCTGGGGAGAGCTGAACAGCAGGTGTTGTGGAGTGTTCTGATGAGAGCTGATTATTATGATTACGCCGCTGATAGCGACGACGATGATGGTGATGGTGATGATGATGATGACGTGGAGAGAGTGAGATGGAGAGTAAAAGGAAAGAAGTGATTTGAATGTGAATGCCATGCTGATGGGCACTCTTTTATTTTCCTTGCTGGCATGCAGCCTGGTGGGACTCTCTCTCTTTCTCTCTCTCTCTCTCTCTCTCTCTCTCTCGCTCGCTCTCTCTCTCGCTCTCTCTCTCGCTCTCTTTATATCTCTCTCTCTCGCTCCCTTTGCTCGCTGGTTTGCTCTCTCTCTCTCTCTCTCTCTCTCTCTCTCTCTCTCTCTCTCTCTGACAACCTTCTTAGTGCATAACTCTGTCTTTATATCAATTTCTATTCAGTTCCATTTATTGTGGCTTTCATGGCATGACTGCAGCATAGCATGACCTTTCTAAGTCACACTGTAAAGAGCAGATGTGGAGGACAGGGGGGTATATAGATAGATGATCCACTGTGGCGACCCCTAATGGGAGAAGCCGTAAGTAGAAGAAGAAGAAGAAGACTTTATCCCCCAACTCTCTCGATCTTTCGATCTCTCTCTCTCTCTCTCTCTCTCTCTCTCTCACTCACACACACACACACACACATTCAGCACACGTAGAGGGTGGTATTTGGTTCACAACATGTGTGTTGGATGTCAAAACCAAACCGTCTCTGACCTTTCGCCATACCTCATCATTTAAGTGCGAATTCCACTCTCATACATGAAACTTCCTGTGAATGCTAATTGCATATATTCACATACACACACACACACACACACACAAAAAAAAAAATAAAAAAAA
>MU551646.1:5737532-5767348 GCA_024362625.1 Silurus asotus | reverse complement strand
TTTTTTTTTTTTTACATGAAACGTCGAATGCACAATATGCTGCCTATTAAAATTGTTAATCTCACGAGATCACGGTTGCTAGGCAAAAAGGAAATATGGCAAGTGTGCGAATTTGTTTTATATTTTAGATTGTTCAAAGAAACTACATTTTGCATTCTGTCCTCAAAGTCACAAGTAAGTTACCTGGAATGGTTTTCAATTCACATGTGTGCCTTGTCGAGTTCCTTTGTGACATTTCTTGCTGTCTTAATGTGCTTTAGACTGTCGGTTGTCTTGTGCAGAGTAAAGGGTGAGTTCAAAATCAATTGCCCTGCTAGTGCTACTACAACTTCTGTACAAATCCATAAAATGGCAAGAAACACATAAAGTCAGGAGAAGAGACAGTTCTTCATTACTTGAAGTCAATGAAGGTCAGTCACTCAGAAAAATCTCTAGAAATTTATATGTATCTTTAAGTGCAATCTCTAAAACAATCAAATGCTATGATGAAACAGACCCTCCTGGAGACCATCTCAGTAAAGGAAAACCAAGAGCTACCTCTGCTGCAGAGGATAACTTTATTAGAATGAACCTGATCAAAAAAAGCTAATTTACATAAATGCTTTTCAGAGTTGAATTGGATTTTTTTGGACTTTCCACTGTTTAGGTTTCAATCGAATTTTTTTTAGATTTGCTATCCAATCAGCAGTTGCTGATCAGATCGATTGTAAATAAATTCGTTCCAAAGGTGATTGCTGTCCGATACTTGCAGCATCTGATGTAGGCATCACATTTGAAAAGCTTGTTCAATGCTAGTTTGAGAATGATTCATGTCTCGGGTCCTAAAAGGAGGATCAACGGGATCGGAGTCCGAAAAATTCAGATCTTTGATCTTGGAAGAGATGCTGTTTCTTTTTTTTTTACAAGCACCACTTAAAAGAGGCAAATTATGTGGCTGCTTGGTCGATTCTGCTGCAAGTCTCTGTGGTATATGTGGTACTCCTGGTTCTTCTCCTGGACCAGTAATCCAAGATATTTAAATTCTTGAACATATTCGATCTGGACATCATTGAAATGAACAATGGCCTGTGATTCTTTTTTTTTTTTGTCAATACCTTTCTCTTCACCGTGTTAATCTCCTGGCCAAATTATTGGGCAGTAACATAGAGGATATCCGTCGCCTTAGCATCGTCATTTATGAACATGAGCTTAATAGCATGTCTTTCCTCCTAACAATGTTGTTGCATAATTACATATTTTTCCTCAGACGTGTTTTGAATTGTGCATAATAGATTTAAACAAGTCAATCCCAGTAAGACGCTGGCTCAAAAGAACCACGTCTTGTTATGGTTAATGGTTATTTCTTTGTCTGTGTAAACTTTTAGGCTCCATTTGGAAGTTACATCATCAGCAATACATTTGCATTTAGCTGTGCTGCATATCATCTGCTAGGTGCAAAAACTGTGTAACAAAGCAGGTTTTTGCAAACATTTGTAGAATATTAAGTGAGCTACTAGCAGTTTTATGCAGATATGCATGTCAACAAATATGCAATCGCATTTGTGCCAAAAGTAGTAAATGTAACTTTTCAAGTACCACTCAAAATTTAAGGAGAAAGCAGAAAAGAATTTAAAAACTGAACATGGTCCTTAAAAACAAAACAAAACAAAGTCATTATTTGGTAGTAGTTTTCCATCTTTGCTTTTCGCTAATGTGCTAACTAAGGAAACTGCACAGTACAAACAGTATTATTATTAATTAGGAGTTGTTCATGAAACATTATTTTGACCCTGACATTCCGGCTCTGTACAAAAAAAATTGCCAACTTCCTGAGTCTTCTGATCTCAGTCCACTGTATATTTACCCTATAAAAAGCACACAGGTTCTTTGCTGGACACAGAAATAAATAACTCAGATCACAACGCGCTTCACACTCGGGTCTAGATCAAGCAAGGGAAATTTTTATGCTATCACCTCCTGTATTTTAGCAGATCTAAGCAGATTTGTGATAAAAAACGCTGATAATATAGCAAACGGTGTGCACTGATGTCATGGGTGATTCCTGAGATCGATACAAAGCCAAAACAGGATGTTGAATGTTGAAGAGCAGAGCGGTTTTTGACAAAATGAAAATGTGATCTTTGTGTAAGTGTGTGTGTGTGTGTGTGTGTGTGTGTGTGTGTGTGTGCGTGTGTGTGAGGGAGAAAAAAGTTTGTTTAGATAAATATATAGTTTTGAACTATATATTTTATTTTTAACAAGCGCTTCACACTCGGGTCTAGATCAAGCAAGGGAAATTTTTATGCTATCACCTCCTGTATTTTAGCAGATCTAAGCAGATTTGTGATAAAAAACGCTGATAATATAGCAAACGGTGTGCACTGATGTCATGGGTGATTCCTGAGATCGATACAAAGCCAAAACAGGATGTTGAATGTTAAAGAGCAGAGCGGTTTGTGACAAAATGAAAATGTGATCTTTGAGTAAGTGTGTGTGTGTGTGTGTGTGTGTGTGTGTGTGTGTGTGTGTGCGCGTGTGTGTGAGGGAGAAAAAAGTTTGTTTAGATAAATATATAGTTTTGAACTATTATTTTATTTTTAACAATTTTAACCAGAGTAGGTGGATTCGCAAAGTTGTGCAATGCCGTAGTTTCAGGAAACTTGAAGTGATAAATATGGGGGAAATCATCTCATTTTCACTTTCACCATTAGGCAGCGGAAAGCCCCCACATTTCCCTCTGCCTTTGTACAACGGGAGATAAAGGCAAAAAAAAATAAATAGTGTGACTCGAGAGTGCCTTTCCATTACTCCCCCACCTGTTTTTTACTCTGTGCCGCTCTAATGATGCAATGGTGGGAAATGTTTGGCACCGCCACCCGATTCATCCGTCCAAATAGTACACCCGCACACAAAAACAAAAAACAGCTAACAAAAGCTAACAAAGTGGTCCCGTGTTCCAACCTGTCCTCCGCTCAGCCTGGCACGCGTCCACACGCGGCCGTCGGGAAACTTGGCACGGGGAAACATCTTCACTGACAGCACCAGTGTTCTCGGATTAGATTCACTCTGTGGACTTTAACCCCCCACGGAGTATGAAGGCACCAGATTCGTGATCGATGTATCCGAGATCTGAGGAGGCTTGTTTTGCTGATTTCGAGGGCAGCTAATTAGACAAAATCAGCCTCGTTCTCAGATCTCCTTCTCTGTGTTGCTGGTCTTAACGTTAATCGCTTGAAGCTGTGTAGGGAAAACAGGCCTCCTGTTTATGATGGTTCTTTAGCTCACAGATTAGTGCCAATTTGATGTTCCTTAATCCTCGCTGGGTATGCTTCCATGCAAACATATATATATATATATATTGCCAAGCCTGCAGGCATAGAGATGTTCAAGCCACCTGTATGACAAAATATTTTACATGTCTTGGAGTGGAAGATCTTGAGTTGCCTGCTAAAGAGCTCTGATCTCAACCCTAATGAACACCTTTGGGATGAATTGAAACATTAACTGCACCTCATGCCTCCCCGACTTACCTACATTGGTGGTGGTTGAGGAGAATCCCCCCTTTCATATGTAAAGTGCTTTGAGTGCTGCAGAAAAGCGCTATATAAATGTAAATGTAATAATAATAATAATAATAATAATACATCAGTACCTAACTTTACTTACTTTACTTTAACACCCTTGTGGCTGAACGAGCCCAAATCTTCACAAGCACACTCCAAAATCTAGTGGAACATCTTCCTACCAGGGCGAATCAGCAAATTAGAAAAGCAACTGGGGACTAAATGTGGAATGGGATGTTCAAAAATCACATCCTGGAAAACACATGACATGACACAACAAAATGGCAAAAAAATATGCGGACACCTCAAGAATGTGTTCCTCATTTGTTCATCATTGCAATTTCTCATTACTGAGGAAATTGGAGACATAATTTCCCAATGAAATCAGTATAAACTTTCTTTCGGTTTCTCCCATTAGGGGTCGCCACAGCGGATCATCCGTATTCATGATCTGCATGTTCGATTTGGCACATGTTTTTACGCCTGATGCCCTTCCTAACGCAACCCTCCCCATTTATACGGGCTTGGGACCTGCACTAAGAGTGCACTGGCTTGTGCAACCCTAATGGCTGGGGTCGGTTCCCTGACCGGGGATCGAACCCGGGCCACAGTGGTGAGAGCACCGCATCCTAGTATACTTGAACCTAAATCTAACGCAGAACATTTCTGGAAAAATAAAAGCTCTTTAATTAACACCCATAGCTTCGGGATTGAGATGTTCAACAAGCCACAAATAGGTGGCAAGAGCTGGTGTCCATATACTTTTGGCCACACCGTGTTCATACGTACACGACATTATTTTACTGATCACGAATTTTCATCTGAATCTCTCATATTGTGTGTTTCTCTTTTAGCACTATACACATTTTCTTCTCGAACATCCGATAAGTTGTAAAACAAGAATTTTTATGTGTTTCTGAAAATACAAAAAAAAAGAAAGAAAGAAAAAACCACACACACCATACACGCTGCTAATTAAGCAAATGGAAGGGAATGGAACTGAAACAAGCTGCCATGTTCTCTGATTTTTATGTGAGCATATGGGTCTGGGGGGAAAAAAAAACAATAAAACAAAAGCAAAATAAGCATTTTAAAGTAAGCAAACAAATAAATTAATATAAATATTGAAAAAAAATAGTAGGAAATGAAGGAAGAAAAGCAATGAACGAAGGATTAATGGGACAGACAGATAGAGAAAGTAGAAGAGGAAAGAAAGGCAGGCTGAGAAACAGAGAGAAGGAAGGAAGAAAGGAAGGAAGGAAGGAGGAAAAGATTAAATCAAAAGAAAGGAGATGAAGAGTAATAAAGAGATGAATGAAATATGACATTGAGATTATTTTGGTCAACTGAGCACCTTATTAGTAACAGCTTTACACCTACACATTTATGCAAAGTGCAGTCAGGTACTGATGCAGGTGAGGTGAGGATATGGTCAAAAGTTTGCGGACACCTGACCATAATATTGGTATGTGCTTTTTTCAACATCCCATTCCACCAACAGTCCCATTTGCTATTTTAATAACCTTTACACTTCTGGTAAGATGTTCCACTAGAATTTGGAGTGTGTCTGTGAAGATTTCTGCTCATTCAGCAACAAAGGTATTAAGGTGAGGTGGGGGAGCCTCGGCGTTCCATTTCGTGCAAAGCATATCTACATGGAACATGGAACATTCTTGGGTCTCCTAGTTCAAGTAATTATACGGCATTTAAAGGCATCCTATACAATTGTACTGTAAAATTGTAACTGTCATTGTACTGTCAATATCTGCCATACGCATCCATCTAGATTCATGTATATTCAGTACATATATTTTCTTTAGTTTATACTTTTTTATTTTTCTTCTTATCTTTACTTTTTTATCCTTATATTCTATTCCTTTTTTCATGCTTAAATGTCGGACGGTCGTATATAAAGCATTTCACTGCATATCGTACTTGAATTGTGTGCACACATATAGCTGAAAAAGTATAGAGTATCAAGGAGTATTTGGCACATCAAAGACTAGATTTTATTATTATTAATGATTTTAGGTAAATGATGTTATAGTAGTAATAGTAATAAATTATTTAATGTGATTTGACAATATAATGCTTTGATCTACTCAGTCCTGGTCTTTATACTAACCTTCTTACATTTTTGTAATTCATATTATGAAGGCAAACGTTCAAAGCCAGGGTTCAAACCAGGCCGAGCTTGAGCATGAAAAGATCTGCCAAATTCCTCATCCTGCCCCAAGCTGATCCTGAGGCTTTCATTTTTCTTTATGTGTTAGACACGAGTTAGACACAGACATGCACAGAGGCCTGAAACAGCGAAGCTGCCAGGTCTCAAATCTGCTGTTAAATAGACGAAGAATGTGGATGTACTTTTAACATTTTTTATATGCTGTGTTGCTACTATTAGCACGATCTGGTCCGTCAGGCCTTGCCTTCTGCAGCAGTTCCATCCGGCCTCCTTGCTTTCCCTTCACTTCCCACCTTTCTGTACTTCGTTCTGCTCTCTGTTTTGCTTCTTCTTCTTCTTTTGTGGAATATGCTGTTGATTTTTGGGCTTCCTCATTCATGGGTCAGTTCTCTTTTAAAATTCAAAAGTCTCTCTCTCTTGGTCTCTCTGTGTGTGTATGTGTATATATATATATATATATATATATATATATATCGTTCTCTCTCTCAGCCAGTCATTTGCTCTTCTCCTCTTACATATCTATTTTTTTCGGTCTCTCTCATGCATCAACCCAAGCGTGTGCAGTTAATTACACTGCGTGCTAATGAGTGGATAAATCGAATTGCTCTATCTCTCTCTCTTGCTCTGCTTCCTCTTTAAATGAGATCCGCTGTCCCTTGGAAGCAAACGCAAAGTGTTCATTTTTTCCCCCCAGATCTATTTTCCTCACTCATCACTCAGCTTTCTTGATGTGTGTGTGTGTGTGTGTGTGTGTGTGTGTGTGTGTGTGTGTGTGTGTGTGTGTGTGCTGCTCTGTGGCTGTGCGGGGATAAATCCTGATTGTCGGAAGGGCAGATCACTGGTGCTGCTAGTTCAGGAGGATTGGCTCGTTAATTGGAGCTCTGAGCTGCTTCTCCCTTGGGATGAGCACAGGAGTATTTGTGTATCTGTGTATGTGTGTGTGTGCGTGTGTGTGTGTGTGTGTGTGTGTGTGTGTGTGTGTGTGTGTGTGTGTGTGTGTGTGTAAGAGAGAGAGAGAGAGATGCTATTCCTGACACTAGTTAAACACAAGCAAAGAAAGAGCTGTTTGACGGATGAAAGAGGATCATGCTGCTGAAAGGCCCGAGGCCCAGGCTCCTCGCGCGACTCCAGAGGCAATCCTCGAGACATATCCGCGGCTTCGAATTCATTTTGCGGCGCAACCGAAATAAACAAATTAAATAATACAAATTTGGACTAATGATGTGACGAAAACATGGGGCGCACGCTTGCTGTTCCATATGGTGTCTTATGAACGATCTCATAATAAACAGGTGCCTCAACTAATGAATGAATGTAGGAAACAGAAACAATGCTTCAGGTGTGTGGGTGATAAGGTAAAAGAAACATTTGCACAAAGTTTGTTTTAAATACCTCATTATCTTAATTTAGTTTATTTTCTTATATCCTCTCTTGATTTATATTTTATTTAGTCCAGTTATCTAATGCACGTATTTCTGAGCGGCCGATCAGGTTTCCAGTTGTATTTTGCTTATAACTATGTTTGTGACAAATAAAAATCTCGAATTGAATCTTGAAAAAAATTGCCTCTAAGTTGATCGCTAATGCGAGCCAGTGGCAAAGAAATCTTTGTGAGAAAGTATGAGGGAGAAACCTTGAGAGAAACCAGACTCAAAAGGGAACCTAATCCTCATCTGGATGACACCGAATGTCCATTCATTATAGTTCCATGGATACTCGAGTGTAAAACTGTTTGACGTTGATTGCAGCCTGAAGCCACTGTAGAAAATTCTTTACTATTAATACATAATATGGACTATTAATTACAGGCTAAATCCATCTCCATGTTTCTTGAGTTTAACCACAGTAACCTCATGGATCTATGAGTTTTCAAGGCGAACCATCCTTAGCTGCCCGGAGTGATCTCCAATAGAAAATAACTTTATTCAGAAGTAGGGCTTCAGGATGAATCAGGCAGGTCTGGAAAGAAGAAAAACGATAGGAACGCTGGTACCTCAGGAGCAAGTTTGACTCGACAAAGATAGATAGATTGATAGATAGATAGATAGATAGATAGATAGATAGATAGATAGATAGATAGATAGATAGATAGAGTTTAGTGAACGCATGAGAATTGTGGGGTTTGACAGCATCCACACATCCTAGTTCACCAAACCACTCGATAACCATGATCCCACCAGATCTACTCCTTTACCTAACAAAAAGCTTCTTCAATCCTATATTTCTACCATGTTTCTCTCAAAACTTCCTTAATATGCACAAAATAGAAAAAAATGCTTTTATTTATAGGGCAGTCTGTTTCTTGAAGCCTACGCAAACGACAGAGCAGCAAATCTCTGCTGAGGTCTCGGAAAAGGTCAGCTTAAATTTATCGTGCATGTTTTTGTTTGGTTGGTTGTTTGTATTTAATGAAATCTTCCTTAAAGAAAATTATAATAAAATGCTGCTCTAAAAGGAAACAGATATTGGCTGCCAGCTTTGAGTTTTCTAATGAATCGCTAGTATTTCAGGATTAGAAAGAACCCCAATGTAAAAAAGACAACCAAATTGACTTATATTTGTCGGCTATATGTAATAGATTAATATTATAGTATTTTTTTTTTACTGTTATGAATAATACATTGCTAGCCTACTCAGTACACATAAAGTACAAAGCTTTCCAGAAAGTTCCACAGGGCGTCTGATTGATTATATAATTAATCGACAGAAGTTTGTGGCATTAGATCTTAGTACTTTCTGAACAACCCATTCCCAATACAGTACCCGTTTGTTTTTAGAAAGTCCTCCATTTTTCTGGGAAGATGTTTCGGTAGATTTTGGCATGTGCTTGTGGAGATTACTGAGATTTCATTCAGCCACTAGGGCTTTTTGAAAGTCAGGTACTGATGTAGGAGATGTAAGGAGTCCTGGGGTGCAGCTCCAATTTCATCCCAAAGGTGTTCAATAGGGTTGAAATCAGAGCTCCATAGCAATAAATCTTCCACTCTAACATATGTAATGCATATCTACATGGAGCTGGTATTGTGCACAGGGGATGGTTATGTTATGCTGAAACAGGCTTAGATCTCCCAGTTCAAGTGAAGGGACAATTTAATTTTATAGCATTAATTCTAAGCACATTGTCTACGATTTGTCTACATTATGATCAAGAAACGGTAAGGTTATTAACACATACCGACCGCCTTTGAGATATATAGATATATAGATATATAGATATATACACCAGGGATTAGCTAAGATCACTTTGATTGACAGATCTTTGGCTGTAGCTTCAAACATCAGTCCGAATATGTACACTGTTTCACCACAATCTGCAGGACACCTTGAAGTTGATTCTATTTATGTCTTTATCGCTTCAAAAGCATGAATGCCAACTGCTTTTTCTCTTTTGAAGCTACAAATAGAAAGAAAATTCGAAAATCACTTCTGTGCACAGGATGTGTGAGAGAGATCATCGGGGTGTGGGAGACAAGAGATGAGAGGCGGGCTCCTAATTGTATGCAAGCTCTCGTTTTGCAGAGTGGCACCGATAAAAACGGGGTGCACAGAGCTTAAATCCTCAACAGCATGAAATAATCATTGCCTTTAGGGATTGCTGTGTGGAAGAAGCTAGGATTGTACTCGTGCTGAGTTTGAGGAATAGCCAGAAAAGATAGAACGGAGGCAAGAAATAGAGGCAGGTTGCAAAAAAAATACAAAAAACTGCTGCAAATATTCAGGAAGCTAAATGATCTGCTCGGCATGTCGTGAGTTATAAATCATATTCAGGTTTTAAGGGGGGGGGGGGGACATTTATATCTGAGGTTTTTTTGGGAACTAAAAAGAATGTTCTAGGAATTGTTTTGGGAACTAGGAAACCTACCTTTCTGAGAATGTTGCAAGGATGGTTTCTTTTTTTTTTTTTTTTTAAACCAAAGCCAAACTTTAACATTCTGGGAACTAAAGGTGAAGTTCCTCCTTGAGTAACTGTATTTTCGTCATAGTGCTCTACAAGGAAATGTTAAATCTGAATTAGTTTAGCATGAGGAGGTGGAGTAATCTAACGACTAACCTTTTTTTTTTTTTTAATCTCCAGAGATTTTGGGTCCTGTCTAATTCTGGCACATTATACACTAGACATTTTTGCACATAGGGAGGTCATGGTAAGTTATTTAATATTTGGTAAAAAAATAAATGTCAATCAAAATTAATCAGTATACTTATTTACCCAACAATTATCCTATGGGATGATGGTATTTTTTTAAATATTAAAGAATTTATATGTAAAGAAATAATCCAGAAAACATTCATTTGAAATGCTGATAGCGATCTATTATTGGAATTTCTCTACTATTGCATTACATTTTTCCTTCACTTGAATTAGCTCCATGAATATACGCTATACATGGGCTGGATTGGAAGATCTCTTTTGCTATTCTCTGACCCCAATCCAATTAAACACCTTTGGCATGAATTGGAATGAAGCCTACACCCTAGACCTCTTCACCATACATCAGTACCTGACAACCGTTGTGGTTGAAGGAGCATAAATCTCCACAGAAATGTAGTGGAACATCTTCCCAGAAGAGTGGAGGTTAATTATAAAAGCAAATGATGTGGAATGGAATGTTCAAAAAAGCACATAGAATTCTATAGTCAGGTGTCTGCAATAGTCCATAGTAGTATATAAGTAATATAGAAAAAGGAATAAATCCTATGGCCAGAGACATGTATTCTTCATGTGACCTACCTGAGACTATGGCGCAATAAAGCCAAAACGACCAGATTTGGATCTAGAATTGTGGTTTATGTAGTATGCAAATATTCCTAATTGTTAAACATCTTCCATCGGTTTGGAAATACTATCCTGTCAGTTCAAAAAGAAGCTGCAATAAAAACAGGTCTCGATTCCCCTGTGACCTAAACTTGAACCCCAGACTACAAGAACCTTCTTGCCTCAAAGGCAATGTCTACTTGCCAAACCACTTCTTTCTCCCATGTAGTTTCTCTTTATCTGTCCAATCTGACCTGATTACATTGGGCCTGATGATACATGAGCACTTGTGCCACACAAATGGGGCAACACTCCAGAACTGAACAGAGAACAGGTGAACACAGTCAGGTAACAAACCAGTAAGGAGTGGGCCGTACTAAAGAGTAATGGCAAAATATTATTCTGGGCAAAATTTTTATTACCTAAATTTTTTTTTTGTATTCTTATTGTGTGACAAATCGAAAATATACCGTATTTAAAATAATTTGTGTATTATAATGCTATGGCATTTTGACCTGATTTCTCCACGCTTTTAGAATAAAGAGTTTGTTTAAAGTTCAGTGCTTCGAGGCAAAGACCCTTTGTGATAGATTTAAGAGTGTAGTATACAGGAATGCGATAGCAGTTTATGGCCTATTTTTTATGGATTTATGGCTCCTGTCTCTCAGCATTGTATGCACAAAGAATGCAGTGTAGTCCTTTGTGTTGAGGGAGAAACTGGAACACGGATTAGACCACATGGTTTTGTTTGTATTCTGTCTTTATTTCAGCCAATTCACAACAAAAAGTTTTGCTGTAATTAGGCAAGACAATGAGGTGTTTTGCTTGTCGAGGAAAAGTAGAACAGTTTGTGTGAGTGTGTGTGTGTGTGTTTGTTTGCGGCTGTGTGAATTCTCTGCTTGCGCTTCAGCTCCCTTGGAGGCCTGTGATAGGCTCGGCAGGAAGGCAGGATGGCAGGATGGCGAGTCGATGAAGCAGATATAACCTAAACCGATCTTCCGCCTTGCATCCCTCGTCCCCCGTGCGCGTCTGGTCAATACGTTCTAACATGAACACATCCATGTCCACTTACCCGCAAATAAGAACTGCACTCTTATCAGATAGGGGTCAATACGGCTACATCCTTCGCGCCTTTGTTGTGGGAAGCCTCCGAGCCAAATTCGCACTTTTTGGTGTCCTAACAAAAACCTGCAGAAATGTCTCTCGCGTTATATACAGACTACTCCCCGAACATTACGAAAAGTGCTGAGCATGTCTTGCAGTCTCTACACCTTTTAAGAGCTGCCTTCGAATCTTTACACTAAGACAACCTTTTTGATCAGAGTTCAAGGTGTTGTTGGACTTTTCTTCCCCAGCGGCTACTCAAAACACGAGTGAAGAGCAAGGCAAAGAGATGGGATCAAGAAGGTGAGCAGGGGATGAGTGCTTGAGGGCATGATGGAAGGCAAGGACCGAAGAAGGTTTCGCTTGAGATTTTTCGCTTGATATGTACTAGTTTACTATTTTAAAACATGAGTGGATATGTTAAAGCCTTTAAGACAAAAACGACACCCGACCTAGAAAGTGATCATAGTGGAATGAGATTTGTATTTTTTTTTATGTAAAACTCTTCACCCTTTCAACAACTTCATAAACCGAGTGCACATGTTTGCTGGCTACTTTTGCCAAGTTCTAAATGAATTCTGTTTGCGTGGGTGTGACTATACAGTAGACTCCCTGTGCTGGAGGGTTAATGAAACTTTCAGAATAGAAAACACACACGAACAGGCAGTAAGTCAAACGCAGTTAATCTGCTCAGGCCAGAGGCTTAAAAAAAACACAGCTAGGGTCAAACACAGGGGTAAAGTCAACACAACACATTAACAAGTCAGAACAATGTGGCATTGTACAGACACTGATACGCACGGACGAATTGGAAATTGACAAACGAGTCAATCGTTCGGTTTGGATGTGGGTCTCATCAGTTCAGCAAGCCACTGTTACCCAGAGCCATTATGTAAAGAGAACGTAGCACTCTGGAGAAGTTTTATATCTGTGCATAAAACATAATCCCAATTACGAGTACAGGATGCAAATACAGCGGTACCTCGACATACGAGATGGGTTAGAGGCAATAAGCGGTGGCGAAGGGAAAACTCGTTTTTTTACTATCACTCCTGCACACTACGTATCCCTAAACTTTAAAATTTAGACTTTTTCTTCTTTGCTTATCTTAATTTTCGTCACAATCTTCACTTTCTGGCTTTGATTCACCATCTAGCAGCGGCGTCTCGAGCTCGTACCTCAAGTTTTTGCTCGCGTATCAAAGCAAAAAAACGACTGAGTGACCGCTCGGATCTCAAAAAACTCGTATGTTAGGGCACTCGTATGTCGAGGTACCACTGTATATAATAAACATGATGTCCACTGCAAAGTTATTCATTTTTGACCTTTGCAGCTCATTAAGGATTGAAACAGCTCTATTGTAGTCAAATCAGATTAAATTTTTTTATAATAAACACTATTTCTATATTCACAATCATCATAAACTGTCATTTGTAAGCAAAACGACTAAACCATGTGAAAGAATGACGATCTGTAAACCCGCTGAATAGATGTTCTGTTCATTATTTAATCCTCTGTACACAAATGTGTAAAATTGTGGCATAGCAAACAACTTAATTCTTGTACATAATACTTTTTTTTCATTCATTCAAAATCATTTTCGTGAAAGGAATTGAACGATTCTAATCATTGGGACAAATCAAAATTACGATCCAAAGCATGCATGAAGCCATTAACCCATTTGTGACAAAAATTGCACATAAACCATTGCTGGTGTAAAGGTGTCAAGGTGTGGACTCCTTTTTTAAAATACACCATTTTTTTTACTTTTCCAGTCACATGATTCTTTCCCAAACTCTTACTACAAAGTTATGTATATATGCATACATTTGGAAAGAATGTCTTTGGATTTGAGGACATGAAATTTCCCCTTTACTTAAGCTAGAAGACTGAAACCTGTTCCAGCATGATACTGCCCACGGCACAAAGCCCACTCTATGTAGGTATGCTTTACATGGGTTCGGTTGGAAGATCTCCTGCTATAGAGCTCTGATCTCAACCCTACTAAACACCTTTGGGATGAATTGGAATGCTGAGTGCACCCCAGACCTTCTCACCTCACCTACATTAGAACCTGAGTTTACTCATACCCTTGTGGCTGAATGAGCAGAAATCTTCACAAGCACACTCCGAAATCTAGTGCACCATCTTCCCAGAAAAGTGGAGGATAGTGTATCAGCAAATAGGGGGTATGGAATGTTCAGAAAGTACTAAGATTGTATAGTCAGTTTTTAGCAAATGGGAACTAAGGTAAGGGAACTTTTGTTAAACTTGCCTTACACTTACAGTATATACCCAAACAGAAAACATGGGTCATTACTGTGAAAAATATAAACCCCAGTATCAAGTGGACTTTTTAAACCTCATCTGGATTTCTTACAAAAGCTATAATATGAAATATATTGACAGTTGAGGCAAAAACAGGAAGGTGTAAATTGGATTTGTGGTGAACAGCCACCGAATTGCTTGTGGAGCAAAGGATATGTCTCTCTTGTCAAACATATGAGGAGGAACACGTTCAATGTTTCAAGATGACAACTGGAAAATAGGTTTGTGTATTTTTGTGTATACTTCTGTTTGCATTTTTCTGTAGAGTAGTAATGGATCAAAAGAAAGCGGTCTGCCTGCAGCTGCTTGTGCGCACTATTGGTTCTTGAATGCAGCAATGCATGGAAATGATGCTGTGTTGATTGTAATATGTGCATTTGTGCACTTGCTTGAGGTTTGTTCCTACTAAGTACTAATAACTTATACAATGCACTTGATATTGTCCCCACATGCTTAATGGTGTCACTGCTGCTTTGGGGTTCAGAGTGTATAATAAATAATAAAGTGTTTGAAATGTAGTATCTTGCAAAGTTAGCATTTTTATTTTTTTTTTGTAAAATGTATTTGTGCAAAAAAAAATCTGGCCAAAAAAAATTATTGTGCTCCAATTATTTGAAGATCCTGGATAAAATAGTGTGTATATAATGACAAACTGTGGTTCTGGTTTACTGAAGCCACAGCATGATAAAAGCCTCTGCGGTAATACATTGATACAACAGATTAACTTATATTCAGATTCGACCGTGAACAGGTGTACACAGTCAGGTAACAAACCAGAATAATACATAATTAAACTTTTATATAAAAGACATTATAGAATTGTCAGGATTATGACACAAATTATGTTTACCTTCAGCCACTGTACATCATGGGTGCATGTCTGATTGTGCACCTGAATATAGACTAGTGTTCGCTGTATCTCTTGTCTCTTGTTTTTCTCTCCATGGCACAGTTCAGGATTCGCTCTGTCTTTGTTTATTTTGTGTTAAACTAAAGTATGATAAGACCCTGTGAAACTATATAAATAGACAAACTATAATCAGAAGAAACACAGTACAGGTGAACACATACAGGTAACAAGCAGTCTGTCAGCACTTTGTGCCAGAAAAGATATGTACTGGTGTAAAACTTTCACATCGCACATGTCTACGTGTTTTTTTTACCTGAATATGTTCACCTTTTCGGTGTTAATTTAGAGTTTCTGGCTCATAAATAACCTGTTCTTTGTATGAATGTACCCTGTTGTGTTATTGTTGCCTCAATTGTATGGAAGAAGTGGTCTTGTACGATCAGGCACAGTATAATAAGGTCAGATTTTGCAGCTAATGAGGAGCTACAGAGGAAACGGAAGGGACTTGAGTGGTTAAGCTCAGTGGGTAAGATGTTGGACTTCTGATCAGAAGGTCTTGCATTCAAAGCCCAGCACTGACAAACTGCCACTGCTGGTCAGTTGAGCAAAGCCCTTAAACCTCAGTTGCTTAGATGTATATCTAAGATAATTGCAAGTTGCCTATGAGTTGTCTATGCATAGTATCAGTAGAAAATAAGATCACATTTAAAAACACACACAGAAAAACCATCAAGTCTAAGATTCTGGGAACAACCAACCTAACTCAAGTCCACAGCAGGAATCAGGAAAGGATTAAATAAGGATAATCCATTTTCAGTTACTACTGTATGCTCCAAACCAGAAGTTTTTACAGTGAGGAAACCCAGAAACAATGTTTTTGCCTTGATGAAAACACCAAACAATTTGGCAGAAATACATTGACACAAACAGTGTAGACAAATAATTTTCAGAGTTAACAAAAAACAGGTGAACACATTAAGGTAACAAGGATTACCAATAATCACAAACTCAAAAAAAATAAATATTTATTATAGAATGAGGAAATTCTGGCTTTCTTCTTCTTCGTGAAATATCGCATATTGAACTGACATACACTACTACCTATTAAAAAACCTTTTCTTCAATTAGTTTTTAATAAAACACTAATATGAGAACTGTGAGTATTAGATGATGGTTAATACTAATCCGTTCCAGATGTCCTCACAGCAGCTGGATTCCCTGCAGGATTTGGTTACAGAGTTCTGCAAAACATCACCCATGACTGGTCTATGCTCACTTGCTCACATTCAACATTACACACGTTTGTTTAATTAAAATACATAAACGGATTGGGAACGGGAGAAGAGGCAAACTGGATCCAACATCCCGGATCTTGGACGTATGAGAGGCAACGGCACTGCTCAGGATGAAATCCCTGATTTTATATAACTGCTAAAGAATCATGGATTTTTATTCTTTTATTTTTGGATAAATAATAAAATGATTTCTTACGCTGTGTATTGTAGATCTATTCATATGCCTGGATCTTAGTAGGGGGTTTGTGTCTGCAGCCTTTAGCACTGAAAGCACACTGAGAAGCTGTTCAAGTGAAATGGAGAGATGGTACGAGAAAAGAGGAATGGAGAGACACTGTGTGTGTGTTTGTGTGTGTGTGTGTGTGTGTGTGTGTGTGTGTGTATGTATGTATGAGAGAGAGAAAGAGAGAGAGAGAGAGAGAGAGAGAGAAGCTGAGTGAGACATGGTGTGAGTGATAGATAGGTGGTATGTAAGAGAGATGGACAAAAAATGATGGTGTGAGAGAAAGAAGGACATAGAGATGGTAAGAGTGGGGGATGAAGAGATGGTATAATGTGAGAAAAAGGGACCTAAATGGTGTGAGAGAAAAAAGGGATAGACAGAACGTGTGAAAGAGAGGGACAAAGAAATGGTGCAAAAGAGAGAGCTACAAAGAGATTGTGTGAGAGAGAGGAACAGTGATGCCATGAGAGAAAGAGGGACCGAGAGATGATGTGAAAGAGAGAGACAGAGAGATGGTGTGAGAGAGAGAAAAAGATAGCAAGATGGAGAAGGCATCAGAGAAAGAAAAACAGAAAGATGTTGTGAGAGAAACAGTCAGATGGCATAAGATAGAGAAGAACAGAGAGATGGCATGAGAGAGCGATGGAGAGATGGTGTGAAAGAGAGAAAGGAACAGAGAGATTGCGTGAGCGAGCCACAGAGAGATGGTGTGAAAGAGAGAGAGGAACAAAGAAAGGCAGAGAAAAGGCGTGAGAGAAAGAAAGAAAGACATACAGTAGAAATGATTTGAGAGAAAGAAAGACAAGGAGACGGTGTGGGGAAGCGGCAAAAATACGGTGTAAAAGAGAGAGAGGAACAGAGAGATGGCGTATGAGAGCAACGGAGAGATGGTGTGAAAGAGAGAGAGAAACAGGGAGATGGTGTACAAGAGCCACGGAGAGTTAGTGTGAAAGAGAGAGAGAGGAACAAAGAGATTGTGTGAGACAAAGAAAGGCAGAGAGATAGCGTGAGAGAAAGAAAGACATACAGTAGAGATGGTTTGAGAGAAAGAAAGAGAGTAAGATGGTGTGAGAGAGAAAGAAATACAGGGAGATAGTGTGAGAGAGAAAGAAAGACAGAGAGAGAGAAATGCAGAGGCTGAGAGACCACAGCACCAGTGTCTGGGCATATCTGCAGCTCATTCTCATGTCATGAACCATATCCTTTATTACTGCCTCATGAACATTGTGCTGCATTTGCACTTTTTAAAAATGAAATCAGAGAAATTATGTCATCCTGCAGTCTGCAGTGTGGACATAAACCCCAGGACATGCCTAATGCCATGGTGGGGTCTAAGGGAGGAAATAGGCCTGAAGTCTCTCTCTCTCTCACACACACACACACACACACACACACACACAATTTATATGAAGGCCTGGGGCACAGTGGGCAGAGTGTACTGTGGTGCCTGGGAAGAGCGTCAGCGGCGGCAGCCAATCGATTAAAGCCCCTCCGGCGTAACCCGTGACGGAGAGATGTCTAATTGAAGAGCGGCGTGTCCGCGGGACAAATCGACTCGATCAAATTTGCCAGGAGAATAACGGCTGTTAGTCGCATCCACACGCCCAGGGCTGTGCAACAAATCCTGCGATTTATTCGGGAACAGCGGTAGAGAAGGAGATTGAGAGATGCGTTGGTGGAAAAAGAGTGAGAGAGAGAGAGAGAGAGAAAAAGACTTATGGGATTAGATACAGTCAGTATTAAATCTGTACATTTGCTTGGGCTTGGATCAAAGAACTGTTCCTTCACACTTTCTTGTATTTGTGTGTGTGTGTGTGTGTGGGGATTTCTTGCCGTCTGCCATGAATTTTTCAGAGCCCTTCTGGTCGGCGTGCCCGAAGCTCCAGCGCTATTCTCGCCATCTCTCTGTCACTTCTCCTTTGCTTCGTTCCGTTACTTTTCCGTTCTGTGCCATTGTTTATTGTGCATCGCAAATCCCCTTGTGGCCCGCACGTGTATTTCTGTCTCTCTTCGTTACTGCTGCGAAAAAAAGGAGGACGATAAACATAATTAGACAAAAGAAAGCTCAGTCCTCTCTATCAACTTACTCCGCTCCTCCACCACCACCTCATCCCAGTCTTTTTTTTTTTTGCACGATTCCATCCATCTTTTGTTTCCTCGTTCCCCCCCCTTTGCACTTTAGCTTCTCGTTCTCATTCTCTCCCTCCACCTCTCCCTTGACACGCTGGCACAGGGCGCTCCGGAGTTGCCATTTGAATAATCGTGTTTGTCCTGCTTAATGGCGAGCTCCCTCTCAGGCCCTCGCCGCTTATCTTTCATAAACACTCTTGCTCTTCTTGCTATCTCACCCCCCCCTTTATTTTGTTGCCTTGACACATCCATGATTCAGTTTGACCCCCCCCCCCCACCCCAGGCTCATGAAAAATCTAATGAAAACTATAAAAAAAAAAAAGAAAAAAAAGAAACATGACTTTTTGTTGAGCTTTTAAAGATGTTTAATTGTTACCGGAATGCATCCTCTTAGTATTTTTCTTTGAGGGAGGGAAACCATGAAGATGTCAGCATTTCCTGTTATAATAACCTCCACTCTTCTGGAAGAGATGGTCCAGTAGATTTGTGGAGATCTGTGCTCATTTTGTCTCAAGGATGTTAGTAAGGTCAGGTACTTATGTAAGTGAGGTTGGTGTTCAAAAGGGTTAAACTCTATAGCAGGAAATCTTCAACCCATGTGAACTATATGTTGTTATTATTATTATTATTATTATTATTATTATTATTAATAGTAGTAGTACAGTATCACAGATTAGTATCACTAATCACAGATATTTTAAATTGACTGGAAAAACTATTTACACCAAATATCATGTGCAGAGAAAAGAACAGTGCAAAGTATGAGGAAGAAGCTATACAGAGTACAAGTGCAGGTTTTTGGCCATGGTGAACTTTCTCAGCCCATTTCGATATTTTCTTTCAAGAAACTCCTGGAAGATTAACCTCCTGAAAGCTGACCTCAGCTTCCTGGGATATGATAAGAAATAACAATTTCCCTGTGGGATCAATAAAACTTGTTAACATTAGCAGCAATAGATGCATCTAGATCTAAAAAAGAATGAGCGTGAATATCTCCTATGAACTGAAACTGTTTAATAGTATACTCTTGAGATAATTTTGGTTGAAATTTATGACGAGTTTAGGCATAATTTCGCTAAATTTCGTTATTAAGACCACTGTGTGAAAAAGAAACCAGCAGAAATGCGTTTCTGCAAATGTAATACGTGCCTTTCGGGCATAAACGTTTTTTTTTTCCGGGTTTGCAATGACTAATTTTTAGGCTCATTAAATCGTATTACTGGTGCAAAATGAACTGAATTATATCGAATTACTTCACACCTTTAGCTAGAAAATGATTTACATCCACAAAGCGTGATGCTAAATACTTTTGCACATTTCTATCTATACAAGTTGAACCTTTAGTAAGTTAAAATGGAACCAATGCGTGTGAACATTTTTAACACGTATTCTCAATTTAGGAGCACTTTTCATCAGGGCCAAAACAGGGGCCAGGCCTCCCCTGTAGCTCCACCCTTCGAGAGGTTGGGTGTGAGTGGGATTGGGGGTTTTTATAGTGAATATTTCCAGGATAAATATGCACATTATCCCAGCTGGTGTAGATTCATGCCAGTTCCTAAATGTTAACCTTTCCCAATTTGTAGCACATTCTTAGTCTGCTAATTGCGTTTGATTTTTTTTCCCAACTGTTTGTTAATTTTCCGTCCAATCGTGCCTAAAAATTCACCTAAAAACTTTTTTATGCTTAGCCGAGGTGATACAAGCTAGACACTGGCAATGGGACAATTTAGCAAAAAAGCAAATGAAATGAAAGGAACAGATCCAGCAATTATATGTTTCAAATATTTTCTATGCTTTAACAATGAATATTTGCTTTTTTGTGGTATGCGATTGCTGGCAGAGCTACACAGAGAAGCCATTCACACTTTAAAATCCAGTTGAATAGCTCCATCCATCCCTCCTGAGGTGGCGTGTTGGAAATGCCACTGGCTGAATGCCAAATAGCTCCCAATCTCCCTTGATAAGTGGGGTATGAAATAATGGTTTTTTTCGACCCTCTGTAGTGCACGACGTGTCAAATAGTCTAAGGTGCCATTTGGGATATAATCATAAACTGCATTTTTTGGCCTTCTGTAGCTCGAGAATGTTCTCTGTAGCGATGTACGTTATACTTCACATTAGTGATTCAACTTTCTCTCTGGTGCCTGGTTAAGATGAACTTCAAGTTTTTCATCTGTATAGAGGACATTTTTTTCATCCGTTTCATTCAGTTCTTCGTGCAGGCTCTTGATTCTTTGCAAGCTCTGAATAAATCTGATTCAGCAGTAGTTTCAGGGTCTCATCTGGAACCAGACACGATTTAGCAATAGTCATCACTATATGCAATGTATCCGCTTATTTCTAAATCGCAGAATGTACATGCGAGCTGCGGGATGGAACAGAAGCCTCTGCCTCCTGCAGTCTGTAGTCTTCTTTTAGGTACCAACAAATAGCCTGCACCTTTTGTCAATTCACCTTACTGTAACTATACTGGAAGAACTGCCCCCATTCCTCCAAATGTCCATCAGTGTTCAATCTGTTTGAGAGTGTGAAGACCACAGCACTGATTTACAGTATTTCCATGCTCATCAAACTATTCATATGGTTCATATAGTCATACCTTGTGGATTGTGGGTAGGGATTGGTCAAGATAGAAATATTTCAAAATATTTCACACCACGCTTTTTATCCGTTTATGATTATATGCATTGTTATGGAAGATTCATTACATTATAGCAGCTATCAACATTCTCTGAGCGGACACTTGCTGACACTGGAGACCTCTTCTATACATGTTGAATATTGAATCTCCTTACAGAAAAGTTTTCCATAGTTTCTAAGTTAAATACCAGTACATTTTCCTAATCTGAAAATAATTTGAAACAATTATTCATCTTTGATTATGTGGTGTTCCTGTCATACAAGTGAGTTGTTGATGAGTTGTTACTATAGACCTCTCATTTATATTACAGACGAAACAAAAGTCAGAGCTTCAAGTGTTGGTCTCCTAGTTAAAGTGAAGGTAAAATATGCTATTTCATCCGTAGACATTTGCCTTATACAACTGTGTGCCTCCAATTCTGTGGTAACACGTTGTGAAAAAATCTCATATGGCTGGAACAGTCTCGTGTCCCAATACCCTTGTCTATATAATGTACAATTAAATATGAACTC
Source organism: Silurus asotus (assembly GCA_024362625.1). Classification (NCBI taxonomy): domain Eukaryota; kingdom Metazoa; phylum Chordata; class Actinopteri; order Siluriformes; family Siluridae; genus Silurus; species Silurus asotus. The sequence continues at coordinate 5,745,785 of MU551646.1, read as the reverse complement.
GATCCCAATAATTTTACTGTTAGAAATCTTTTTTGGCTAATATGTTGTTTAGCATAGTAAAGATAATGCAGCTAATGGCTTTGGCAAACAAGATGAGACACACATATACACACACACACAGTTTATTTTTTGTTCTGAATCGTCCTGTCATCAAACCAACCACATGACAAGAATGAAGCAAAGGACCATTTTGGTTTGTGGTCACGACTTTTAATTCTCACTCATTGACGAAGATCAAAACAAACATGGGGGACTAAAGTTGTCTCTGCTTATCAATCTTCCACCACATGGCTGCTGAGCTGTCAAATCTGAACATAGCCATTAGCTGCATTATCTTTACTATGCTAAACAACATATTAGCCAAAAAAGATTTCTAACAGTAAGATTATTGGGATCGAGTTCATATTTAATTGTACATTATATAGACAAAGGTATTGGGACACGAGACTGTTCCAGCCATATGAGATTTTTTCACAACGTGTTACCACAGAATTGGAGGCACACAGTTGTATAAGGCAAATGTCTACGGATGAAATTGCATATTTTACCTTCACTTGAACTAGGAGACCAAAACTTGTTCCTGCATGACAAGTTATTTTGCACAAAGTGAGCTCCATAAAGATATTCAATTCAATTTCAATTCATTTTTATCTGTATAGCGCTTTTAACAATGAACATTGTCTCAAAGCAGCTTTACACAGATAATGTGGTGATTAAATGTAAATATGTTCTTTGTAAGTATGTTTGTCCCTGATGAGCAACTGTGGCAAGGAAAAACTCCCCGAGATGGCACAAGGAAGAAACCTTGAGAGGAACCAGACTCAAGAGGGAAGCATTTGAAGCATACATACAAAGTTGCAGGGTGCAGTGATGATGATCAGAAGCAAATGCACTCCCGAGTCAGTGCAGCAGACCGCCGACACCAACTACAGTCCAATCCGTCCTCAAAGCACCCGTTCTACTCCGGAATTACATGGAACTACCCAAGGTGTTGAGCAGAGACCGTCCCAAGCTGCACAGAAGTGTGAAGATCCGCGGAGGGGAGAGGGGCAGGAACAGTGGTCACTGGAGCCTCAGGAGCATGTTTAACTCGACCGAGAGAGAGAGAGAGAGACAGAGAGAGAGAGAGAGGGTGACAGGAAGGGAAGGATATGGATTTTTAAGTGTCCCTATTGGTGTATGAAACCTTTACCTAAGAAAAAATTTACTGATAAAAGACTTGACTAAATAAATACGTTTTCAACCTCGACTTGAACACTGAGACTGTGTCCGAGTCCTGAACACTGATTGGAAGGCTGTTTCATAACTGTGGGGCTTTATAAGAGAAAGATCTGCCCCCTGCTGTAGTCTTCATTATTTGAGGAACCAAAAGATAGCCAGCAGATTTTGATCTAAGTAGGCGTGGAGAATCATACTGGTACAGAAGTTCACTCAGATACTGCGGTGCGAGACTGTTAAGTGCTTTATATGTCAGTTGTAGTATCTTATAATCAATGCGAGATTTGATTGGGAGCCAGTGTAGACTGATTAAAACAGGGGTGATGTGCTCGTATTTCCTAGATCTGGTGAGGACTCTTGCTGCTGCATTCTGGACTAACTGAAGCTTATTTATACACTTACTCGCACACCCAGACAGTAAAGCGTTACAGTAGTCTAATCTAGAAGTAACAAAAGCATGAACTAGTTTTTCTGCATCCTGTAACGACATCATATTTCTAATTTTAGCAATATTTCTAAGGTGGAAGAAGGCGATCCTGGTAATATTATTCACGTGAGACTCAAAGGAAAGACTCGGGTCAATAATCACACCAAGGTCTTTGACAGCCGTACATGCTGAAACAGAAACACCATCCAGAGATGCTACGTAATCAGAAAGTTTGCTTCTAGCTGCATGTGGTCCTAGTAAAAGTACTTCCGTCTTATCTAAGTTGAGCTGAAGAAAATTATTAAGCATCCACTGTCTAATGTCCTTTACATGTAGATATAGTCTACATGGGTTGGAGTGGAAGATCTTGAGTGGTCTGCAACGGAGCTCTGACCTTAAACCTATTAAACACTGAATTGGAACCCTATTGGGATGAATTGGAACTTACCCCAGGCCTCTTCACCTCACCTACATCAGTACTTAACTTTACCAAATACCTCTGTGGCTGAGGGAATCTCTGTTCTAGTGGAACATCTTCCCAGAAGAGTGGAGGTTATTAATAAAGCAAATAGGGACTAAATGTGGAACGGGATGTTCAGAAAGCACGTGCGAATCTAAAAGTTAGGTGTCCAACAGCTCATGTCTATATAGTGGAATATACTTGATTATGAAAAACAGGGGGGTTAAACTTGACTGTGTATTTATTGGCATTTAATTCATATTGAAACTATTGGGATATGGCCCATTTTCAACAATAACGTCCTTTCGCTTTTGCATTAGGGAATTTCCACTTCCCACTGCTTCCCACACGTCTGGAAGTGTTTTCGAACACGCGCCAGTACTAACAAGTCACCTACGACTCACAGTGCTGATGTTTTATCTGTTGCTTATCTGTGACATTTTGCTCCAAAGTTTTTGTCATAGTCAAGTACTAAAGAACAATCGATCAGTGTTTGGGTAAAGTATAGGTAGTCCTGTGGCCCGTGTTCGTGTAACGCTTAAGATTAGCTTTTTTATTTTTTATTTTTTTGCCGTTTGTGTTGTACAGATATAGCTGGTGTGTTCCAGGATATGTAATGAAATAGAAATAAAAAGCAGCTGCATGTCTATAGCTTTTCCCCCCTTGCTTTTCTTTTAAAGGATGGGTTTCCTGTAGGCATGCTGAAGGCAATCTGCCCTGTAATGAAAAGTGAACCTCTGCTGTGACGGAGCAAGTGGTATTTTATTGCAGCGTTTCCTTTCGCTGAGGTGGTTCGACTTCATCTAGGAAAAGAAAAGTGCTACTTGGCCTGAAGTATGATGCTAGCTGGTGTAGTGATACAGCACTGTTGTGTGAGACCGTGGGAGTTCTAATACACACACCTGAAGTAAGCACTAGTCATGGATCCCAGTGAATGTGTGGCATGTCTAACGAGCAGTGTGTGTGTGCGTAGGTGTGTGTTTACCTATCAGGATGAAGCTGTGATTTTTCTCTGTGAGAGAAAGGCTGACAGGGTTTTGTGTGTGTGTGTGTTGGGTAGATGAGCACTCAATTTGTTTAGTGTGAGTGGAAATAATAGGCATACGATTAGCAGGGGTCATGTGCCTGAGGTTGGATTCTGTCTTCAGGTCTGTTTGGACACATTTGTGAAATAATCCAATGAGAAAATCGTTTTGTGTATCGAAGTGCAGCAGGCCAGGAAAAACCATATGGTGTGTGTGTGTGTGCGTGTGCGTGTGCGTGTGTGTGTGCGTGTGCGTGCGTGCGTGTGTGTGTGTGATGAATTCGCTTTACATATTTAGATGTACCAAATGACAAGCTGTGCTTCTGTGTATTTGGAACATTCACTATACTGGACAAAAGTATTGGAACACCTAACTTTTCTAGCCATATGTGGTTCTTCCCCAAACTGTTACCGAATAGTTAAATACAGTGGAATCCGCTTATCTCGACCTCGGTTACCTCGACAACCCTATTAAGTCTACGTTTTTGAAGTTGAACCGCCAAATTCTAAGCATTTTTTATCGGTTATGTCTTTTTTTTATGTCGCCGAACCCTAATATCTCGAGCACAATGGGGGAAAATTTTGCCATTTAACGTTGTTTATCTCGGTGCAGCCGCAGAAGAACTCGCGGAAGTGGCGGAAAAATCAAACCTTACAGCTGCTACAGGTGATTGTATTGTATACTGGTGAATCTCTGCTGTTAGTTAGTGCACATATGCCTTTTGTGGTTAAATGTTATGCGATGAACGGGAGGCGAAAGCCGCGATTTGCGGCGTGGAATGTGTGATGACCAGCAAAATCATAGAATGAACTGGGATCGGGGGAGAATCCGCGATGCGCTTTGGGAAGAAAAGAGCAGCCGTTGGGAGAGTGCCGGTGGGAAGGCACGTACTGGGATACGCATGCGCGATAACAACGACCGCCGTAAACCAACATATATCAACAATAACGGACAGTGGGAGGGTGGAAGTTTAAATAGGAGCTGGTGATGATGCTAGACGACCACCATATGTGCACGATTGAAGCGGAGCTTCAGAGAAAGCGGGGGAGAAAACACTTGACACGCTAAAGGGGGCCGAAGGGGGCGTGGCAGGTGGATTCCTGACAGATAAACATGTACTGTATGTATTTTTATAGCATGCCTTCATCAAACAAATCACGGCAACGCTGTTGTGTAAAAAACCCTTTAAAAACACGTGTATGCACATTCTCATTTATTAACGCACATCATGTACATAAAGAAATTTCAAGCAAGTTAATATACTGCCGCCATTTTGATTTTCGTTTATCTCGATCATCCGTTACCTCGATGCTTTTTGGCGACCCCCTGGGACATCGACATAACCGGGTTCCACTGTAGATACAATTGTATAATGATGTTTTCATTACACCCAAACCTGTTCCAGCATGACAATGCACCTGTGCACAAGGCTGAGTCCATGAAGATATATTTTGCAACTAATTAGGTTAATTGGCAACTGGTCATTAAGATGATTGGGTATAAAGAGTGTATCTTAGAGTCTCGCAATGTCTCGCAATGTCTCTGAGAATTAAAGATGGGCAGAGCTTCACCAATCACAAATGTAAAAGATTATATCTACAAATTGTGTAACAATTTCAGAATAATGTTCCTCGACATAAAATTGCAAAACAGTTAAATATCTCATAATTTATATTTGTTAAACAAAATATCTCAGCGACTGTCGACCTCAATATTCCAGTGTAGAGGTAAACTATTGAGTGAATGGCATATTGCATCTTAAGGCCCAATCCCCAATGTTAATGTATGGTTCCTTGCTGCGTAATGTTTCATAATAAATTACATTTTAATTAATACAGTAACTGTTTAAACAATCACAGTTTGGTATAACTGATATACATAAACTTGACAGTGTAAGCCATATATAAAAGTTAAGCTAGGCAACTCGATACAAGAGCATGAATGGGATACGCATAATTTTCTTTTTATTACAGGAATTTAATGAATACCATATTTCTTGACTAAATTCTCAAGGATTTATGAGTAAATGCGTTTGAATGGAGTTTGATAAATGAGACCCCTGTATGTCAGTCCTGCACGCCTACACACCCCAGACAAGACGTTTTTTTAAAACAAGTGGAAAGAACTCGTCTAAATGATCCAAGTGTCTTTCATCATTAACTTGTCATTAAGTGCTATTAGGGTTACAACTTATGTGGAACAAAAAAGCGTAGAAGAGCTGATTAAATGGAACATAATTGAATGTGTACGTTCCCCGATGGACGACCTACACAACATGCATCTGGGGAGGCTTTGTGACAGCTTCATTGATAAAGATTTCATGATTTTTGATATTTCTCACACTTTATTGCTGAAAGTTTGTGGACAGCTAACCATTAGATTCAGATTTTTTAACATCCTATTCCACATTTAGGCATGTGTTGCTGTCAGTCTTCCAATGCATCCCAAGGATATCTAATAGGGTTTCATCCTATATAAACGATTGCTTTGTTCATCGGGGCATGGTAATGCTAGGTTTGGGTCTCCTAGTTCAAGTTAAGGAAAAATGTTATTGTACTGCATCCATAGACATCCTCCAACTTTGTGGTAACAGTTTAGGGAACCACATATGTCTGAAAAAGTTAGTTGTCCCAATCCATATAATTTTTATATATATATACAGGGAGTGCAGAATTATTAGGCAAGTTGTATTTTTGAGGATTAATTTTATTTGAGGATTTAATTTGAACAACAAACATGTTCTCAATGAACACAAAAAACTCATTAATATCAAAGCTGAATATTTTTGGAAGTAGTTTTTAGTTTTAGCTATTTTAGGGGGATATCTGTGTGTGCAGGTGACTATTACTGTGCATAATTATTAGGCAACTTAACAAAAAACAAATATATACCCATTTCAATTATTTATTTTTACCAGTGAAACCAATATAACATCTCAACATTCACAAATATACATTTCTGACATTCAAAAACCAAACAAAAACAAATCAGTGACCAATATAGCCACCTTTCTTTGCAAGGACACTCAAAAGCCTGCCATCCATGGATTCTGTCAGTGTTTTGATCTGTTCACCATCAACATTGCGTGCAGCAGCAACCACAGCCTCCCAGACACTGTTCAGAGAGGTGTACTGTTTTCCCTCCTTGTAAATCGCACATTTGATGATGGACCACAGGTTCTCAATGGGACCACAGCTGACAGACGAGAAGAAACTCATGGTCACAGATACACTTACAAGGACATTTACAAGATGGACATTTCAAGAAAAGCTGGACATCTTGAGGAAAGGTCAGCCAAAACAGTTGTTAAGCGTTTTATTTACCATTTAGATTTTTGCCTTTTTTTCCTGTAGAATTTGACACAATTTGCCTTTATTTCAAATTTAGAAATCAGAAAATAAATGTCAGGAATCGGGAAAACTGTAAAAACCCGGGGTCAGTGTATGAAGTTGATATCAATGCTTCTTTTAGAAATGATGTATGTGAGCAGTGCAGCTGTGGCTGCTGTGAAAGGAGACTTGTTGAACTTAGTTCATTGGATTTTTTGCTTTAGTAACGCCATTCATTCTTACTGGATACTTATATGTGATGTCACAAAGAGCTCTGTTACACTGCATTTCTCTATAATAATATTGGTTTCTATAAATGTGGTTTTATGTTGATGGTGAATTAATTCAGGAAGAACAACATTGGAGGCCTAGGGGTATAATGAACAACCCTCAACCACCTCTAACCAACTCTAACCCCCCCACATGTGGTAAAAAGAATATTTTTTAAATAATATTGGTCCATGATGTACAAAAGGAGACTCCTAGAATAATGATCTTCACCTGTAGTTTGTTACAGCCAGTCTACATCACTGGCATGTGAGGATGCATGAATTGCAAACTTTAAACACACTTTTCAGTGATTGAGTTCTCGTTCTTTTTTACAGAAAAACATGAAAACCTGATTTTATGGATCTTTTTTTTTATATATATATATATATATATATATTTGTCAAAGCCTGAAATCATATATCTTTTTTATATTTTTAAACATTATATTTTACACTATATGGTCAGACAGGTCCCCTGATGGTCTAGTGGTTAAGACGCAGCGCTCCCACCGCTGCGACCCGGGTTCGATTCCCGGGTCAGGGGACCATCCCCAGCCACTCTCAGTGCCGGTCCCAAGCCCGGATAAATTGGGGAGGGTTGCGTTAGGAAGGGCATCCAGCGTAAAACTTGTGCCAAATCAAACGTGCGGAGGATCTGCTGTGGCGACCCCTAACGGGAGAAGCCGAAAGAAACTATACACTATATGGTCAGACATTTGTGGACACCTGATCATTAGAATCGTGTGTCCCCATTAAGACCCCATTTGCTGTTATAATAAGCTCCATTCTTCAGGGAAGATTTTCCACTAGATTTTTGGAGTGTTTGTAGAGTTTTGTGCTCATTCGTGTGGTTTTAGCGATTTGTGCTCAGACGTATTAGATCGTTCTTTTCAGTAAATGCGCTTTAGTTTTGTTGTAACACTCTGTAATGTTTTATAAATTCATTATCAGCATATTTAATGAAGCCACACTTGTAAGCATGTGTTGTCTTTCAGCACAGAATATACATAGTATTTACTGTTGCATGGAAAATGGGAAAAGGCTAAAGTTTTATTCGTTTATTCTCAGTAACATCTTCAATGCTTCATCACAGTAAGTCCATGTGTAACCAGGATGGATGGTCAGGGCCGCTTTAGCCTAAAATTAGATTTGGATATACTATATATATTTGGATACCAATTCTATCCTGGGAAGATTGGCTACGAGATGTGAAAACACCCCTTATGGGACACCAGCTCATCATGTGCAAATACACAGACACAATCATTCACACCTTGGGGCAATTTAAAGACATCAATCCACCTATCAGCATGTATTTCGGAGGTCGGGGAACCGGGAGGAACATGTTCATTTCCACAAGACCAAACGGAGCTCAGGATCGATCCTGAGAAAGCCTGGAGCTGTGAAGCTGTGAGGTAGAAAACAGCACCCGCTGTGTCACGATGCCGCATCGAGGCTTTGCGAATTTCTTTCCAAGTCTAACAAGTAAAAAGAAATGCCTATGACCTATTCATTGTTGATCAAT
>MU551646.1:5722532-5732532 GCA_024362625.1 Silurus asotus | reverse complement strand
CAGAGTTTTATAATCATGCTAGCCTGCTTATATTGGATAATAATACTTTATCATTACTGTCCTGTCCAGTACTGGCAGGCTTCCCCATGGTCCTTTTACAGATCACTTTCTGTTTACTGGCATAGTAAAAAAGAAGAAGAAGAAAAGTAGAAGAAGAGATAGAAGAAGGAGGAGGTGGTTTGCCTTCATTTTAATACTGCTTTATGTCAATTTTATTAGTGTGGCCATAAATCTGCTAGCCAACGCTCCTCCGAGCCACACTGGCATTTTTGAGTCATGACTTCTCTATTAGATTTTTCATGTTGTATCGGAATCTATCTATCTATCTATCTATCTATCTATCTATCTATCTATCTATCTATCTATCTATCTATCTTAAATATGTGTTTGATTGAATTGAAGATCTCTCAGGCCCATTTAATATTTATATATACACAATATGAAAAAAAAATATTGGGACAAGGGACTTTTCCAGCCTTATGTGGTTCCTCCCCACACTGTTACCACAAAAATGGAGGTACGCAATTGTATAGTATGTACAGAATATAGAAATCAGTATTTCCCTTCACATGAACTAGGAAACCCAAACCTGTTCCAGCATGACAATGGCAGTTACATGAAGATAAGCTTTAAATGGTTAAGAGTGGAAGATTTCCTGCTGTAGAGCTCTGACCTCAACCCTATTGCACACCTTTGGGGTGAATTTTTCACCCTGACTACACCCCAGGCCTCCTCACCTACATGAGTATGTGACTGTTGTGGCTGAATGAACACAATTGTTCATTTGAGATTGGATGTTATTATAACAGCAAATGGGGACTAAATAGGGAATAGGATGTTCAAAAAAGCAATCAAATATATATATATACGTATATATATATGTGTATATATATATATATATATATAGAATAGACCTTTAGAAGCATTGAGTGCTCTAGAAAAATATCCAAAACTTTTAATTTCCCCCCGGCCATTGGGCAATTCAAATATTTCCTGTTTCCCTGTTAATGTTCTTTATTAGTGTATTTCTCCACACTGTATTACTGTTTGTACCTCTGTCTCTACCTTGCAGTCATTTATTCCTATGTTGGCAGCATTATTATGTACATTCATTATACTGCACATGTGGAAAATATCAAGCACAAGCAAGAAAACGAGTAAGTAAGCAACTAAATATCAATAAAGCAATGAATCAATAAATAAGGCAAAATAGCAAATAAATTAAAATGAAAGAAAAGTATGTTCCTGGAATTCTTACCAGCATACCATGAAAAAGGTGTTTAGTTTAATATCTGTTTACCTTTTCTACTTGTAGCATGTGACTGAATGTTGGGGTGAGCGATATGATAAAAATAGTATGTGGAAATTCCTGAAGGCATTTCTATGGTATATGATATGAATATAGTACAGTAGGTTTGTGGCTGAATGAGTATAATTCTCCACAAGCATGCCTCAAAAAACAAAACAAAAAAAGAGCTCTGAAGATCTTGAGTGGACTGCTATAGAGCTCTGACCTCAACCCTAATGAACATATTTGGGATAATTGTGAATGCTGACTGCACCCCAGATCTTCTCACCTCACCTACATCAGAACCTGACTTTACTCACATTCTTGTGGCTGAATGAGCATAAATCTCCACACTCCAAATTCTAGTGGAACATCCTCCTAGAAGAGTGTTGGTTTTTTATGGGTAAATGGGGACAAATGTTTAAAAGACTAAAAGTTTAAAAGGCAAAAACAAATCATGTGTTTTGGTGTCCACAAACTTGTTTGCAAAATCAAATGTGCAAATATAATATTATTTGGATTCACAGTTTAATGAGTGTTCAGATGGTTCCTGTAGATGTGCATGGTGTTTACACATACTGTATCTCAGTGGAGTGTGCTTTGTCCCATTTTTTGGATTTCGCTTTCTGTTCTCTCTTTCTCTCTCTCTTTCTCTCCATCTATCTAACTCTCTCTCCGGTAAGTGTACGCAGGGGATGGCAGTATTTCATTAGATTTATTACACAGTGTGCTGCACCGCTGTACCACTGAGACCATTCTCTCCTCTGTTCTTCTTCTCTTGCTCTTCCTCTAACCCTGTTCTCTTTCTTCCACTTTCTTCACACACACACACACACACACACACACACACACACACACACACACACACACACACACACACACACACATACACTTATTTTGTTCTCCTCTTCCTCGTCTTTTATTTCTCTCCCTCACACTCATCTTCTCTTCCTGAACTTAGCTCCTCTTCCCCACACTCATCTCCTCTTTCTCTCAGTTATCTTCTCTTCCACACACTCATCTCCTCTTTTTCACAATCATCTCCTCTTCTTCCTCACACTCACCTCCTCTTATTCACAATCATCTCCTCTTCCACACACTCATCTTCTCTTTCTTAAAATTATCTTCTCTTTCTTACACTCATTTCCTCTTCCACACACTCATCTCCTCTTTCTTAAAATCATCTTCTTTTTCTTACACTCATTTCCTCTTCCACACACTCATCTTCTTTTTCTCACAACCAGCTCCTCTTTCTCATGCTTATCTCCTCTTTCTCACACTCATCTCCTCTTCCACACACTCATCTCCTCTTTCTCACAATCATCTCCTATTCCACACACTCATCTTGTTTTTCTCACAACCAGCTCCTCTTTCTCACATTCATCTCCTCTTCCACACACTCCTCTCCTCTTCCACACAATCATCTCCTATTTCACACACTCATCTTATTTTTCTCACAACCAGCTCCTCTTTCTTACACTCATCTCCTCTTCCACACACTCCTCTCCTCTTTTACACAATCATCTCCTATTTCTTACCAATCATCTCCTCTTCCACACGCTCATCTCCTCTTTCACACAATCATCTCCTCTTCCTCACACTCGTCTCCTCTTTCTCATGATCATCTCCTCTTTCTCACACTCATCTTCTTTCCAAACACTCGTCTCCTTTTTCTCACAATCATCTCCTCCTCCACACACTCATCTTTCGCTTTCTCACAATCATCTCCTCTTTCTTACCAATCATCTCCTCTTCCACACACTCATCTCCTCTTCCACACACTCATCTTCTCTTTCACACACTCATCTCCTTTTACTCACAATCATCTCCTCTTCCTTACACTTATCTCCTTCCTGTTATACCCATTTGCATTTTTACACTTATCTCTTCTTTCTCACACTAATTTCCTCTTTCACGCTTATCTTCTCTTTCTTACATTCATCTCTTTTTTTCTCACACTCATCTCTGCATCTTCACACTCATCTATTTCACTTTACACTCATCTCCTCTTTAACCTATTCCCCCGCTGTTCCTCACACTCATCTGATCACTCATACTCACTTTTTCTCATACTCATCTTTTCTTTTATTCTTATCTCCTCTTCCACACACTTCTCATATACCTCATATTCGTTTTTTTTTCACACTCATCTTCTAATCTTTACACTCATCTATATTCCTTAAACTCTTTTCCTTACATATCCTCACCCTCATCTCATCTTTCTCACATTTTTCTCCTGTTCCTTACACATTTTTTCTACCACACCCTTATATCCTTTTCCTCACAACCATCACCTCTTTCTCACACTCATCTTTCCCACATTTATCTTTCTCAGTCTTTTTTTTACACTCATCACCTCTTTCTCACACTTATCTTCTCTTTCTTACACTCATCTTTCTCACATTCATATAATCTTTTTCATACTCATCCCCTCTTTGTCACCCCTCTTACTCATCTCCTCTTCCTCAGACATTCCCCTTCCTCCTCACAGTCCTCTCCCCTTCTTCACGTTTCTCCTTTTCCCCACACTCCTCCATTTTTACCTTCCTTTTACTTCTCTTATCACATATTATGTTCTTTGTCTCGTTCTCTCTCCCTTTTTCTCTATCGTCTTGCCACTGCCTATACCTTAGTCTCTATGTCTCTCCACCACGCCCCCCCCCCCTCACAATTTTCTCCCTTTTCTTTCCATATGCACCTGAGGGCTGCTTTGTTAATAAGCGTGAAGGCCACATCATCAATATTTCACGAGTCGCCTCCTACCTGTTTACTCATTCACAACCTGTGGATTAAATACAGGAGAATTTTCTTGCTTTGTTGGCCTACATTTTATGGTTGAGGGGAGAGATGGCGGGAGAGACTGGGATGATGAAGGTAGAGAGAAAGGGACTGAGGCAGAGGGAGAGATAGTGGGAGAAAGTAAATGAGAGATAGAATGATAGATGGAGGATCACATGGAAAGAGTGAGAGAGATAAAGGTGGAAATGGTGGGAGAAACAGAGAGAAATGAAAAGAGGGAGATGGGGAGAGAGAGAGAGAGAGAGAGAGAGAGAGAGAGAGAGAGAGAGAGAGAGAGAGAGACTGTGAAACAGTGAGAGAAACACAGAGAAATAGAGAAAATAATAATGACAGATAGAGGGATAAAAAAATATATAGAGAAAAAGTGAGGAAGTGACAGTGAGAGAGACATGGAGGGAGAGAGACATGAAGGAGAGAGGCAGTAGGAGCGATGGAGAGAGATGGATTGAGAGAGAGATATTGAGGGAGAGAAACAGAGGGACAGATATGGATGGAAAGAGAGAACGAGGGCGAGATAGATGTGAGAGACTTGAAGGGAGAAAGACAGAGGGAGAGACATGGAAAGAAAATGAGATGTGGAAGGAGTGAAAGATAGAGGGAGAGAGAGAGAGAGAGAGAGAGAGAGAGAGATTTGCGTTAGCGGCTTACTGATCATAATAAAAAATGTGCATATTTTAGTCTGCAGTTTACAGTCTGAGCCTGCCCTCATTTTTCTGTTTTGTTTGTCCCCTCTATCTCTCTTTTCCTCTCTCTTTTTCTATCTCTCTTTCCCTTTCTTTCATATTCTTTGTCTCCAGGGACACAGCTACACAGCTGATCCACGTTCCTTTCATCCGAGTGAGAGAGAAAGAGAACACGAGCGAAGGGAGTTAAAACGCACACCTCACTGCAATCGCTCCGCTCCCTCACGACAACTCACACTTCATTTCTTCTTTCTCCATTACTCCCTTCTTATTGCAGGTCTTCCTTTCCTTTCCTTTCCTTTCCTTTCCTTTCCTTTCCTTTCCTTTCCTTTCCTTTCCTTTCCGGTTATGAATTCAGCATTCCTTTCTTTTTCTCATTTCCAGATGGTCAGTAGCTGGTTACTGCAGCAGTGAGCGTTTGGTGTGCGAATCCGTAGCCATCTGTGTTGTCGCACTCATCCCCCTGAATCCATCTCTTTTTCGATGCTCTACCATTACTGATTTTCTTTCCTTCTCTCTCCTCTCTCCTCTCCTTCCTCTGTGATCATGTCTAGTTTGCAATTTTTCTTGTCTTCCTTCTCTTCATCTCAATATGAAGCCTGTCTTATCTTAGTCCCGGCTGTGTCTCTCCTGACAGGACAGGGATATGAAGGGGGAAAAAACCCATGTCCTTTCTGTGCCTTCTCTCAGGCTGCCTAGCTGAGAAGACAGATTTGTCGCTTCTAATCAAAAGAATGTTAGAGAAGAGAGAAAGAGAGAGAAAGAGAGAGAGATGGGGGGAGTATGAGAGAAATATAACATAAAGCACTAGCAGGAGAAGGGTGACTCGGGAACGAGGGATGAGAGTGTCAAAGGGACTTCGCTCTGTGTCGAATGACAGTCGTTTACCAACCATCCCTTCTTCCATCTCCTTCTTTCTCGTGACCTCCATGCTTTCTGACACTCGCCTCATCCGATCCCTCAAGGCCTTCGATTCCTTCAACCGCTATCATCCCTCTATTTCTCTTTCTTCTTCTGTACATGTACGTTTCAGATGTCTGCATTTGTTCTCTTTTTTTTTTTTTTCAGATGGAGTTATTTTTCTTTTTTGTCGTCGCTCCGTTGCTCCTGACAGCCTTTGATGTGTTTTTACACAGCCACCGCTTGAACTTCAAAACACACCAAAGTGCTCGTGTGTATGTGTGTGTGTGTGTGTGTGTGTGTGCGCGTGTGTGTATCGTGCTCACTTCAGTAAATGAAGTTGCTCTGAAGTTTAGAAGTGCGAAGAGATTTCGAGAGCAGCTAAAGGAGCAGTTAAAGCAGTTCATTGTAGTGTGTGGTGTATGTGTTTGTGTGTGGGTTTTTAAGTTTGTGTGTGCGGACAAGTTTTTATATCGAGCCAAGAATCAAACGTGCCCTCTAGGATCACAAAATCTGACAGTTTTGACCTTTGGCTGACATTTGGCTGGTGCTTATGAGGAAAACTGCTTCTTAACAAAAAAGCCCCCAAAAAAGCAGATTTTATTTATTTTTTTCTTTTTAAATCAACCGTTTTTTTTTTTTGCCTTCTGAGGTTTAGTTTCAAAAGACAACCAAAAGGCATTCACACATCTCCTGCAACACACAAGAATTTACACTTCAACGTGTCCTGCAAGTCCATAAGTTCACACTTAAACATGTCCTGCAAGTCCATAAGTTTACACTTTAACACGTTCTGTAAGTCCACAAGTTTACACTTAAACATGTCCTGCAAGTCCATAGGTTTACACTTAAACATGTCCTGCAAGTCCACAAGTTTACACTTAAACATGTCCTGCAAGTCCACAAGTTTACACTTTAACGTGTCTTGCAAGTCCACAAGTTTGCACTTTAACGTGTCTTGCAAGTCCACAAGTTTGCACTTTAACGTGTCCTGCAAGTCCACAAGTTTACACTTTAACGTGTCCTGCAAGTCCATAAGTTTACACTTCAATGTGTTCTGCAGTCCATAAGTTTACACTTAAACATGTCCTGCAAGTCCATAAGTTTACACTTAAACATGTTCTGTAAGTCCACAAGTTTACACTTTAACGTGTTCTGTAAGTCCACAAGTTTACACTTAAACATGTTCTGTAAGTCCACAAGTTTACACTTTAACGTGTTCTGTAAGTCCACAAGTTTACACTTCAACGTGTCCTGGAAGTCCACAAGTTTACACTTTAACGTGTTCTGTAAGTCCACAAGTTTACACTTCAACGTGTCTTGCAAGTCCATAAGTTTACACTTAAACATGTCCTGCATTAAACTTAAACATTTCCTGCAAGTCCATAAGTTTGCACTTAAACATGTTCTGTAAGTCCACAAGTTTTCACATAAACATGTCCTGCATTACTCTTTAACATGTTCTGTAAGTCCATAAGTCTACACTTTTACATTTCCTGCGATTCCATAAGTTTACACTTAAACATGTTCTATAAATCTATAGGTTTACACTTTTTATGTCCTATAAGTTTATAGGTTTACACTTTCCATTTTCTGTAAGTCCATAAGAGTTTCTCTAACATCACAAGCTGCATCACAAGTTTTTAAACTTGTGAAAGGCTTGTGACAGAACAAGTGTTTATATCTTTCAAACAGGAAGTAACAGGAAGCACACTGAGTCATTGGACATTCCACAATAATAAATATGCCGGATTTGGAAAATAATCACTTTCCCCATGAGACATTGTTGTCTACAGCGAAAGGGTTTATTGTGTGGATGTTTGGAAGGATTTCGGGATCAGAGCCTGGGGTCAGTGAGTGTTATATGGGAAAGGGTACAATTGTGGATTTGCAGTGCAGAGATTTTAACTTTTGATCAATAGCCTTCTACCTTCAACTGCTGAGGCACAGCTGCTGTACAGTAACACTAATAAACCAATGGCCAAAGCAGCATTGTTGTAAACCTTTGTCTATAGTGTACGTATGTGTGTGTATGTGAAACAGAGAGAGAATGACAACACTTTTTTCATGTAGTAGGTTGTCCAATTGCTGTTCCAGTTTTGCATTATTTTGTTATCTTGTGTTGTGTTGTGTTATGTTGTGTTATGTTTTCATGGCACAGACCATTGCAGATGCTCCAATCGAGCATTTATGCAAACAAGTAAAATTCTGGCACATTACGAGAACGCAGATGCGTTGTTTTTTAACACCCATTAAATTACAGTAATGAACAGGATCGCTACTATTCGCGCTATGGCATATGGCACGGCGGTGTGATGCACACGTTTGCATATAAAATTATGTCTCAGATGTTGCAGGTCAGCAATTGGTTTCATTTACTGTTAATACTTTGATGACGGTTATAATGGTGAAATGGTGAAATACCAAACACAAGCTGAAAAGTCTCAAAGGCTACCACTACTGGATCTGTGATATCCATGATATGGTGTCCCAATATAAGTATTGGGACACCTGACTTTTCCAGCTTTAGGAAAGGTCATGGGAACTAAATGTGAAATGGGATGTTCAAGAAGCACATACAAATCTTATGGAAAATCTTATAAAAACCTTTGTCTATATAATGTATATCTAGTAAGAAACATCACCGTAAATCTAATCAAATCGTATGCAAACCCAAAGCTGCCCCAACACACACACACACACACACACACACACACACACACACACACACGTTACCAGTGTTTTATTGATTTTTTCCAGACCTCCTGCAGTTGGATTAGGGAATACCTAGGACAGTGAAGGATACATGGCTTTAAAAACTCACATCTCAGCAGGCATTCTGCACAGGAATTTCATCTAGTTAGTTCTCTGCTCTTTCTGAAGAGTCTGCATTTATTCTTCTCGCACTACATCATCACGGGTTTGGATCTTTACGACTCTTTTTTTTTTCTTTTTTCACCTCAGTCAGGTATAGAGAAGGCAATCCTATGCAAATGTCAAACCTAAAAATGTCACAATGAAGTTGTAAGCACAAAGGAAAAGGAGCTTTAAAATTGGCCAATTAGGGTCTCACTTGAATAGATTCGGCTGAAATGGTGTCGTTGAACAGCGAGAAACCAGGAGCTCTGACGCAGCGTTTAAGTGCGTTTAACCTGATAGTCTGTCAGGTAAAGAGTTCGAGTCGCTGTGGTTGGGGTTTGGTCTTTTATTTTGTTCTTAGGCTACTACTATTTCTTATTACAATGATTACACATGTGTTTGTGTGATTTCTGTCTGTAGTGTGTGTGTGTGTGTGTGTGTGTGTGTGTGTACACACACACACACACACACACACACACACACACACATTGACCAGGCATATTTTTATCCCACAATTCAGGCATAACATAATGACCACCTGCCTAAAATTGTGTCGGTCCCCCTTTTGCTGCCAAAACAGTTCTGACCTGTCGAGCATAAACAGCATTAACTTCTTCATCAGTTTGAGCTACAGTATCTTGTCTGTTGGATCAGATCATACGGTCCAGCCTTCACTCCCCACGTGCATCAGTGAGTCTCGGCTGCTCATGAACCCTGTCTACGGTTTACCACTGTTCCTTTCTTGAAACACTTTTGATAAATACTGAGCACTGCTGACCAGGAACATCCGACAAGATCTGCAGTTTTGGAGATGCTCTGACCCAGACGTCTAGCTTTCACAATTGGCCTCTTGTCAAACTCGCTCATATCCTTATGCTTGAACATTTTTACTGCTTCTAACATGTCAACTTTGAGGACGTTAACTTGCTTCCAAATAAATCCCATTCACTAACAGGTGCCATGATGATGATGAAGAGATAATCAGTGTTATTCACTTCACCCCTCATAATGTTATGTGTTATGTTATGTGATCATCTGTCTGTCTGTCTGTCTGTCTGTCTGTCTATCTATCTATCTATCTATCTATCTATCTATCTATCTATCTATCTATCTATCTATCTATCTATCTATACTGTATAGTTCATATTAATGTTAATTGTAATATTAATGGTAATTGTAACTAATGTAATGTAAATTGTACGGCCTTGCAAAATGTAGGAATGTGTAAATTGCTCTATTTTGCTAAATTAAGTATACTACCCCATACTGATCACCATTCTTTAAGACTCCTGGGTGGGCCAGGCATTGTCTACTTCTGATATTTTCAAATTACATTGGGGTCATCAGAACACATCTCCATTGTAATTCCTGGACTATACACTATACTGTGTATCTACAGTATGTATATATACACACGCTTCACCTACATTAATACTTGAATTTAATAACACACTTGTGTCTAAATGAGCCC
>MU551646.1:5710032-5717532 GCA_024362625.1 Silurus asotus | reverse complement strand
GTAGCAATATTGTAAGAAGTAAGGAATTAATAGTAGTAATAGCAGTATTAGAAGTAGTAGGAATTTTATTATTATTAGTACTAGTAGTAGCAACAGTTGTAGTAGTAGTAGTATCCTGGAATCTTAGACTGATCTTAATTCCTTGTGAACTATCATTTGTTTATATTGAAGAGAGTTTGTATTATGAGCAGAGCAACTTTTTTGCCTCACAGCTCCAGGGTGGTGATGATCAAAATGTCCCCTTTTATTCCCTTATTGTAATGCA
This sequence comes from Silurus asotus, assembly GCA_024362625.1. Lineage (NCBI taxonomy): Eukaryota > Metazoa > Chordata > Actinopteri > Siluriformes > Siluridae > Silurus > Silurus asotus. Next base: position 5,717,267 of record MU551646.1, on the reverse strand, counting down.
AACTTTTATTAGAAGCACATGCCTAATTGGCACAAGGATGACTGGCTTTATAATCCAAGAGCGAGCAGTCAATAATATTTACCACCAGTTACAACGCTTATAATGTTCTATTGCCTTTTTCACAGCGCTGGCTTGCTAACCGCTACGAATCTTATTAAAACAATGTATCACATTGCAGAATAGTACGTAGTATTTTCACTGTGATGAAAACATATGACATGTTTTGACTTTGTGAAAATTCCTCCAATTGAAATAACCTGCATAGTTTTGTATAGCTGAAAAAAACGTTGTCCGTGTGTTTTTTGCCTGAGAATCCCTGGCATTAGCCCAATGTTTAAACGTAATTTTTTAAAATTGTGTTAGTACAGACAAAAGTAATAGCATTACTCAAACCTTTATTGTAGCAATACAGAGTTTCCCCCCCACCCCTTAGTGCTGCCTGGAACTCTGCGTTTAATTTGATAAGACTGTTTCAGCCACAGCTCCTCATTTCCATTTGGCAAATTACAGAAGCAGATTTGGCCCAGCGGCAAAAACAACCCATCGACCGCTAACGTCTTCACACCGCCGCTGTATCAAGCCGGGGACCTTTCTAACGAGCAAACCGAGCCTGACTCAATCGAACCCCTATTTCACGTTCGGCTTACCTTACTTAACATGAAGCCCGTATACACGCTGGTCTGAGAACGGCTCATTTAGCAAAATGACAGTCAAAACTATAAAGTTTTAGTTTTTCAGTTACAAAAGAAAACTTATCCTTGTATACAACTGAGCCCTAGTTATATATTCTGTACATCATTCAGTTTATTTTGTAAACAGAACCGAACAAAAACAAAGCAACAAATACTAAACCGAACAACGGAAAATAACCAAACAAAACAACAAAACTCAAAAAAAATAAAATAAAAAAAATAGAACATAAAACATAAAACAAATTGAATACAAAACAAAACAGGATAAGAACATGACAAGAAACAACAACACAAAAACAACAAAACACTATGTTAATATTAAAACGACCCCATGCCTAAAAACCTTTAGATACATTTTCTTTTTGTGGAAATTAGAATTGGTATGCTGACATTCAAACAGTAGATTGTATTGGATCGTAAATGAAACATAATCCAGAGAACTCTAGGTTGGAAATTGCAGATTTTTTTTTATTTTAATTTCTTATTCATAATAAGCTCTGCTGTAGGGGAAAAATGTTGGTACGACTGGCTGGATTGAGAGGACGTGCTGTTTCCTCGTCTGCAGTTTCGTATCAGGGCGAGGTCAGGGAGGATGTCAGGAGCAAGGCAGGGGGGCGAGGTCGGGGCGAGGTCACGGGGACTCAGCTTGCTTCTCTTCCGCGGTCGGCAAGGTCAGAGGGATTACACAGTAAAAGCAGATGGGTTGGGTTCACCTGAGGGAATATGGTAATGAGCGAGCCTGCTCAGTGTAATGAACATTGGCTGGTGGCCTACGTTCCCTGCCTGGGATCCACGGTGTTCATTTGGCCTGAGCTGGACCGGGTTCTTCGTACACAGGTGTCTGAATTAACACAGATTGTACTGTTGGATGTTTTTCATGCTTTGAACCTGCTGTCCGATTAATTTTTTTATTTTTTTATTTTTTCAGCGTCAGCAAAATTCAAGTGTTTTATAAATAAAACCTCTTATTACTAAATAACTAAATCAAGCTTATGTACATTATTTACTGCTGAGTGTCCTTGAATTGATTAAAAATTGTGCTTATGTCTGAAGCATCTAAAGCAGGTGCGTTTATAATTCTCGGCTGCTCTGTAGTATGGATGAACAATTTAATGAACTCGTTAGCCTCGATGTGAGACATATTGCTGTTGCAACCTATAGCTTCGTATATAGACTGTTGCAAAAAAAAAGAATTATAGGAAACCTGTCTCTTCCAGCGGATGTGGTTCTTCCCCTAAATGTTCACACAGAGTTTGAGGCACACAATTGTATAGGATGTCTTTGGAAGTGGTAGCATGAAATTTTCAATTTAAGTGAACTTGGAGACCCAAACCCGTTTCAGCATGACAATGTTCCTGGCCACAAAGCAAGCTCTATCAAGACATGCTTTACCTGGGTTGGAGTAAAAGATCTTGAGTGGCCTTCTAAAGAGCTCTGACATCAATCCTATTGTTTATCATTGGGATAAATTGGAATGCTGACTGCCCCAAGGCTACCTCACCTCACCTACATTTACTAAAGCCCTTGTAGTTCAATGAGCAAAAATCTAGTGGAACATCTTTCCAGAATAGAGGTTATTATAACAGCAAAAGAAGATTATTTATGGAATGGGACGTTCAAAAAAGCACATGCAGATCTTATGGTAAGATGTATATACAGTTGTTCTCCATTTTTTGTCCACAGACCCTTTTAAAATTAGTGCATCTCGCATCATGATTGTCCTTTGACTGGAACTTGGGTGATTTTTCTTTACTTTGTCATTCAACTCTTCTTTATTCTCTTATTTGTATTTTTTTTTACCTCAGAGAAGTGTAAAGCTCTGCAGGCGCTGATGGGAAGGCGAGACACGCTCTGCTATCCTAAAGTCCTGATGCGTTCGAAATCCTCTCCTCTTTCAGGATTCACAAAAGCCTTTTATGAGGTGTTTACTTAACCTTTGGGCACTCCCTAGAGTGGTGAAGCGAGTGTGTATCCAGGGTCATTCTCGCTGTATGTAAACAGCACGAGAACAGAAATGGAATCTATTGACGGCTCTTAAGAGCAGTTGTTGTGGTCCGGGCTTGTGCTGAGCGCCATAAGTTTAACACGAAAAACCTCTTACGGTACTCAGCGGGTTCTTAGCCTCCCTTAAAAATGGCTAGTGCATTAACATCATGGTGCTCCTGAGGGGTGTGTGTGGTGGGGGGCTAAATTTGTCATTTCTGGTTGCACTATTTCTGGTTGGACAGTGAGTAAAAGATATGCTAGTGATTAAAGGCCCTGTTTGAGACGCTTGGCTAATTTACAGCTCATTCTGCACTATTGATTAATTATCAGCACTTGGCATTTTATGTAAAGAGCCACTTGTAAAGCGGTATCGATCGTCCATGTACCATATAGGGCCAATTTACCACCTAATATCATTTGTATTTGTTGCATCTCTGAGGAGGAAGCGTGATACACTGCTAGATGACAAAGTTCTCCCTCTTTTTTGGGGGGAGAACTAGATTCTAGATGTCAGACTGAATTTTTCCTTCCAAGCATAATGGTGGTTCGGTCTGAGATTATAGGGTTCTCCGTCTTCCAAAATGACCAGTTAAGATCTTTCTGTCATCATATTTTTAGCGAAAGAGGAAATCTTTATATTTTCCTCATAACACAAGGACATATCTTGCTCAAGGGTGTAATGACAGGCTGCAGTGTAAGAGATATTAGAATCGGCACTGGCTGAGATTTAATCTTGTTTCCTTACTGCACCACAGGGCTGTTTGCACCTGCAGTTTTCACAGATATAGATATAGATAGCTGCGCTTTACTCAAACGCAGTATTTCTTCTGAAAGTGAAAAAGCAGACCTTTACCACCGTGTTGCTGTGGTCTTTAGATAGCAAAACAATCTCATCCATTACTCAAGTGATTGACTAGAACTCAACTGATTTCCTACTCAACCTCTCAAATGCTAGGCTTTACTATGTGTATCATATGTGTAGCAGTGAAAAAACATATCAACATTAATCCACTGTTAATGGTGCAATCATCTGCTATTGGAGCTGATCCACCTAAAGCTTTGATGTGTTGTGTGTTCTGCCATGCATTTCTACTCAGCACAGTTGTAAAGAGTGCTTATAGACTTCCTTTCACCTCAAAACGGTCTTCTTTTTTCTGTATTGTGTGGGGAAAATCCCAGGAGATCAATGTTTTTTTCAAAAACGCTTTAATCAACAACTATGGTACGATAACAGTGATCGCATTTTCTCTTCATTAGGATGTCTGACTGGAAGGAAAAGTAGGTGGTATCACAGTTGTTAAGACATTAGACTTTTAATCAGAATGTTGAGAGGTCAAATCTTATCCCCACTAAGGCTGCCATTGCTGGGCTCTTAAGCAAGGCCCTTTATCCTCACCTGCTCAGTTAAATGTAAATAAAATCATTGTATTCTCTGGGATGAATGGCCACATACTTAAAGTGTACCAGTTTTAATAAAGTAAGCCATGAGTGACTTCCTTTTATTAGGTCTTCATTGGTGCAGGAGCATCGCAGACAGTTAGACAGCTGATTTCGGACTTACAGCATTGATTTGTGCTAAAACATACAACTTTTAAACAACTCGTTCAAGGCATGACCATCCCAGTGCGAGGAAACTACTCTGAGCCGGGGAGGTTTCAGACGATTTAAGACCAAAGCAACCATTCAGCTGCCTGCTGAAAGCTGAGGCAAGATTATAAAGTAAATAAATACCGATTTATTAAAGTAAGATCTAAAAGCACTTATCTGCTCTTTGCCAGATTTTATCTATAGAGACGTCTGACGGGTTTTCTCTCAATCGCTAACGTTGCAACCTTCAGCAGGCGTGTTGGCAATTTAACAGGAAATCATTAGCTGTTGGAGTTGCAGTTGCAGTAATGTTTCAAAATGTATTTGGGGCCAGAATATATCATTCCGAGTCCAATGTCAGTACAGTTATACTTTGTATAAGCAATAAATTGTCAGCTATTTTTTTTCTCAAACCAGATGCTTCTTCAGAATCAACACATCAACCACCAGCACGATTTACAGCTTGCAGCTTATATGTTTGTAAGCAATGATACCATGATGATGGTCAATATATATTTTATATATTATATATAATAATTATTATTAAAAAAAAATTTTCAGTTAGTTAACTAGGTAGGTTGATAGGTAGCTATGGAGTTAGGTGGGTAGGTAGTTTGCTTTGTAAGTATGTAGGTAGGTAGATATATAGTTAGTTAGGTAGGTAGCTAGTAAGTCTGTTAGTTAGCAATGTAGATTGTTAGGTAGGTAGATGGAAAGGTAGTTTGTTATTTGGTTTTGTGGGTAGATATGTAACACATTGTTTATTTGTTATTTAGTTGTTTAAGTAGGTGGTAGTTAGGTTACTGGTTAGTAGATAGATAGATAGATAGATAGATAGATAGATAGATAGATAGATAGATAGATAGATAGATAGAAAGCTAGGTGGGTAGGTAAGTAGTTAGTTAATTAGGCAGGAACATAGTTAGGTTGATAAAGAGATAGGTAGTTAGTTCTTACTCAAATTCAACTTTCTTTTGTTTCTTTGCTCAATAATTTAGATGGGTTTTCTTTTTCGTGCAAATGTTTGTATACCCTCAGAGCAAAATGCAGTTACCCATGTCTTTCTTTGTACTTGTTTGTTTGGTTGGTTTTCTCCCAGATCTGTTCTGTAGACTGAACGATTCAAAGTCTACAAAATAGCCTTTCTTGTGCTTCTCTCTTGTCATCACCTCAGGTTATCGATTTGTGTCTTGCTGCAAGACACAACTTTTATTTTTATCGTTTTTAACAACTTTCTTGAAAGTATAGAGACTCCCCTGGATACTTTTTTTTTGCAATCAACTGTCTCTCTTTTTTTGTATTTAATGAAGTAAAAGTTTGACTGAAAACAAAATAATGTTATATTATTTACAACATTTCATGACTGATTATTGTCTCAGGAAAACCGATTATTATGATATGTATTGGCAGCTGAATGAAATGTCACCCACGGCTATAAAAACAATGAAACGTGAAGCAGACAGCAGAGCATTCCTTTCGATACCAGGTCTATGGCAGGACTTTTGTGTGTGTGTGTGTGAGTGTATACGAGTATGGTTTATGAGTAAGTTCTTGGCCTAAGATGTGACTGGAAATCATGGGTGAATCTCATCTCTCACAGCCGAGATCCAAACGGTGTGAGACATCTTTTATTCTCCCTTCATTCATATATTTATTCATTTCTCTATTGCTTTCTTGGCTTTTCTGCTCGTCTGTCAGTCATGATAAACATCTTTAATTAATCCATCCTGAGGCTGCCACCAACTTCCTGTCTCCCACTCTCTTTCTTTAGGACAGTGTTCTTCCCTTTCATTCATTTACATAAATAATCTTTCTGTTGTCACTGTAACACCCTGTTCCTCCTATCAGTGGTTCAGTAGAACTGAAATACTTCACCACCTTACTATTTTAATAGAATTGAACTGATTTAGTACATATTTGATGGAATAGAACTGAAATGATTTACTACTTTGATGACTGACTCACAGAAAGTGTCCTCTCACACAGACACACTGTTTTCAATTTTTTTTCTTTTCTTTAGTTAATTTATTATTCCACTCTTCCTTCATTGTTCTTGTCCTCTGTGCTGAGGGTACAGTAGCTATGGTTGTTCACGGTTAGCTAGCTGCATCTCGGACGTGTTTGCGTTTATGTTCTGATGATTAATGTTTGCTCGGTCCTGTCCTGCTCGGAGTCGCCACCCCAGCAGTCACAAAACTTACAGGCCGCTTATACAAACAAAATGAGACTGGATTGATGTAGCATTACCAGATGAAGGAGGAAGAAAGAGATAGATACAGAGTGTGAGTCTAAAGTTGGACTATAACAAGCTGTCTCCTTCACACACGTTACATGTTGAGAGGTAACAAGTGTGTTTTTGAGTATCTTTAAAATGCAATACTTTTAAACAAATATATTGTTTTATAGAGAAACGCACAGTCCTTTAATATCCATGTTTGGACAGGAAGTCGTTGTGGTCTAGAATTTTATACTGGTCCAGAATCTTTACACAAAAAACATAACAACCAATTGCAATCTGCTGAACACAGCTTTATTTTCCCACTCCTGAACTTCTCCATGTTTTCCACTCAAGTTCATTAACCAGAATCCTTCTGGATCTTTCTGCCAAGTGAGTGAGTAATGAGTAAAACTCTGGGCCTGTCTTTCACAAAAACACCGTCTTTTCCAAAACAGGAAACTAGTGATTATAGCTGACAAGAGTAGCCAAGAAATAATAAGACTTTTTCTATTGATTTGTTCATTCCTGTCACTGGTGCTTCTGGTAAAAGTTGTCTCCCTTCTTCCTTTTTGTCTCTATCCGAGGAGCTTTCCTCATTCAAGGCAACATGTCTAACGCTGAAACGCCATTTCCACTAATGTTTGATTTGTTAATTTTAAATGAGTTGGGAGTAATGATGTCCCAGAGGGTGATTCGTTCATCAATGCTGTTCGATAAGTACATATATATATATATATATATATATATATATA
>MU551646.1:5695162-5705162 GCA_024362625.1 Silurus asotus | reverse complement strand
GTTCAAGGTCGGGTGATGTATTAAGCTGTAATGGTAACGTCGCTATTGATTAGAGAGTGTAAGTGGTGGACACTAATTGGAGTGGTTATTATGGTAATTGAGAGCGCTCAATCTTTCCACCTAAGAGACAGAGAGACGAGACGAGACGAGCGATGGACGAGATACAGATGGAGACGGAATACGAGATGGAGACAGACAGACAAGGAGAGTCAGGGATGAGAGAAAGAGAGAGGGACTTTTGTTGACACTAATGGTAATCCCGCTGTGGAGACTGGCAGGGCACTGTCTCTGTCCGGGTCTCTAATGATGCACTCGGTTGGTGACACCGAATGACACCAGAACAAACTTTCGCTGTTTTACCGCAAGGACTATTCAATAAACTTTTCCTTTCTTCCCCCCCCCCTTTTTTTTCTTTTCTTTTCTTTTTAATTACAAAGCAGTCCGTCTTTCCTTCTCAATTTTAATCATTACACATTTAGTTATCAGAGTTTAATATATATATATATATATATACAGTAAGGCCAAAGGTTTGTGGACACCTGACCATCCCACCCATTTGTATAGCGCTTTTAACGATGAACATTGTCTCAACGCAGCTTTACACAGATAATGTGGTGATAAAGAATAAATAAGTGAATAACACTTTATAAGTGTAAGTTTGTCCCTGATGAGTGAGTGGGTGGCGACTGTGGCAAGGAAAAACTCCCTGAGGTGGCATAAGGAAGAAACCTTGAGAGGAACCAGACTCAAGAGGAAACCCATCCCATCTGGGTTGCACTGAATGTCCATTTATTACAGATTAAGGTGTCCAGTTATGGTGATCAGAAGCAAACTGTAGTCCTGAGTCAGTGTAGCAGACTGTTGACTACAGTCCAAATCCATTCTTTGGAATTCCATGGATACCCAGGCCATTAATAAAATAAAATAAAAAAAAACATAACTAAGAACTTATTCCCAAAACAAGCTCTACCCCACTGGACACTTTCAGGGTCAACCAAAACTGGAACGTTGTCCAAACTCCAGACCTTCAATTCAATTAATTTAAATTAGGATAGCGTTTAACAGTTGACATTGTCTCAAAGCAGCTTTAAAGAGATTAAGTGGTTATAAAAGAATGTTTCAGATATCAATCATAGTCCAAATTCGTCCATCATGGGGTAACGAGTTGCTTAGTAACTTCATGGATCTTTAGGTTGTTGATGTGCAACCAACCTCCGGTTACACAGAGTGGCCTTCAGTTGAATAAAACCTCCTCTTCGAACATTAGTCCCTGATCTTCCGCTAATGATCTAGTAGTTAAATATACAGAGATTCCCACAGCCACAGGCTTGAAATGTTATGATAGCCTATTTGCACGTTATTGTCGGGTGTCTTTAAACTGTTGGCCATGTCATCATACACTAGATGGACAAAAGATAATAAGATATGTGCTTTTTGATCATTCTGTTCCACATTTAGTCCCCAGTTCCTGTTATTATAACCTCCTCTCTTCTGAGAAGATATTCCTCTAGATTTTGGAGTGTGCTTCTGGTGATTTGTGCTCATTCAGCCACGAGGGATTTAGTAAAACCAGCATTCCAATTCATCTTAATAGGATTGAACATCTTTCACTCCAACCCATGTGAAGCATATTTTCATAGAATAATTCTGGAACAGGTTTGGGTCTCCTAGTTCAAGTGATGGGAAAATGTCATGCTACCACATTCATGTGTGCCTATAAATTTGTGGTAACACTTTCCATCATCCACTGCATTTGTCTCATCACTACTGCACCTCGTGTTTAAGTCTCAGTTTGCACCACGTTACTGTCTCACGTTTGTCTTGTTCACGTTTCTACCTGTTTCACGTTTGCACATACTAATCGGTTGTCTGCTCTCACATCCGCCTCTGATTGCATTGCCTGACTGGTGTCCCATGTTGATCCCTGGGTCTGCTGAGGGCAAAATGTCTGGAACGGTCCCAGATAATGCACCACCTCACTTCTGTCCTCACAGCCACCTTTCCCCCTTCTAACCCAACCGCTCCACAGAACTTGCACACACACAGGGGCGATTAAGAAAGCACTTTGTGTCTCCCTCTGATAATGTCCCGCTGTGTGTCAGGGTTAGCCTGGCGCTCTATCGAAGCACTTCTGGCCCTGTGATCGGCCTTTTGAAAGCCTCCACACTTTTTTCCGAGCTCAGAGCTTTCAAAGAGACACTCGTGCTGTGTTCACGTAGCTGTCGGTGAAGCACCGATTTATGAGCATCGCCCTACATGACTTCAAAAGTCCATTAAAACAGTCCAGTCCGGGGACCCGCTGGGGTCATTTAGTTCCCCTGCACTCGGTTAGCTCGGCCTTTATTAAGCAGCGCTCTTCACTCCGGCTCATGCCATTAATCTCTCTGTTTTTACGCCCACCGCCCTGGAAAGTCATGAATAGCAAAGCGGCCACCAGTGCAGAGGCTTTTCTACCATTTTTGTATGAGAAAAGGTTTCCAGCTCTCCATTATTCTGCTCTCCTCAACAACTTGATCTTCTCACAGGTCTGACACCGCAAATCGGTGCAAATGTGCATTATCTCATGATCTCTCAAAACCTGGAGAGTGCTGACTGTCTGTTAATAGCCCCAGTTATTCCGTTTTAGTACTGATGTAGAAGGAGAGTCTAGAAGTAACAGTTTATGTCTAGTTTTTAATCCGTTTTTCAAACATCAAACTTATACCAGTATAAGTTTTCATACACTAGATGGACAAAAGGTTGGTGGACACTTGACTATAGGATAATGCTTTATAAACATCCCATTCCACATTTAGTCCCTTTTTACTCTTAACATACCCTCCGCTTCTCTGGGAAGATGTTCCACTAGATTTTGGAGTGTGCGTTCCAAGATTTGTGATAATTCAGTTAAGGTGTTCAACAGAGTTAAGAGTTAATTTTATAACTGTATATAAATAAATCATGGAAATTCACCCTTGGTTTCATCCATCCAGTCAGTTTTTTACTACAAGCACCACATTTCCATTACATTGACAGCATTTGGCAGACACCCTTTTCAAAAGCGACTTACAAACACCTCATTTATACAATGAAGCAGTCAAGGGTTAAGGGCCTTACTCAAGGGCCCAGCAGTGGTGTTATCAAAATGTGAATGTACAGCCTTCCTATGTGAGCTCCAATGTTTTAAGCTACCAATTACCACAGACAACTTAAGTAAATAGGAATAAGTGGGACAATCCACAGCTTCATGTCAGGTGGTTATTAGCTTCTGTGTCATGCATTAAACCCATGTACTGTTCACCTAGCAAAAAAAAATGTTGTCTTTAGTGCATTTATTGTAGCATTTGGAATAAAACCCTACGCAAAGCCAGTGGGGCATTCACGGCGTGAAATGATGAATCAGGAGCGCAGCCGTCTGTATCGACGAACGTTTGGTTTCCATCTTTCCCGTATGACCTCAGGACGAGCCGTCACTCAGCAGCTTCGCGGCTTCTTCTGCTATCAACCGCTAAACTGGGGGGACCTGTAGCTAACAAGGAAGCACATTGCTTTAATTACGATCATGCTGGTTTTACACGGCGCGCTGTTGCAGTCGAGCAGCGGATGGCGTTTAACTCCCTGCGCATGCTTATCCTGTCATTTATTAAACAGGGATTTGCTCAAAGAGCATTCGATTTCACACAGATGCTTTTTTCCCCCTAATGTGGCCCATGTTTAAGTGCCATGTTACCCCCCCTTAGGGGGGGAATACAGAAAGAGAGAGACAGAGAGTGGGGTGTGGAAATATAGTGCAACTTCCACTGAACCCCCACTGTGCATAAGCAACCACAGCATTCGAAATGTGTGTATCTAGGTGTATGTGTGTCTGGATGTGGATGTGTTCGTGTGCAGTGCGGCTGAGTTTCTGTTGCCCGTTTTGTCCTCAAGTCAGAGGACTGCGCCAGGGATTAGCATTTATTAATCTGCACTCCACCCCCCCTTTTCCAAGTAATATTTATTCATTCACGGCAGATTTTTTTTAAAAGCCACAGTAATTAGTCGGTATCCGGGGGGTGAGTGTAATTGCGTCCTGAGGGATGGAGGGATGGCATGGGATGAGGGAAGAGAGAGCGAGCAAAGAAGTGACAGGAGAGAAAACAACAGACTGTAAAGACAGACTAGAGAGCGCATCCTGCTGGGTGAAAAGACAATGGCAGTTGGTCATGGTCCGTGTTCTAGGGGAAAACCCAAGGCGGCAAGGTGGCAGGAATTAAACTACTGTGGCGACTACTATTGTGTCAAGGAAGATTGCTTTTAATGATATCAGAAATGCCAGGATTGAATGGTATAGGATTTTATGCCTAAAGCTACCACCTTCACCATCTGTGAAGTGACATAAAATTTGGGGGCTTACAAAACCTACTTTACTTGTAAAAACTGCGATTTATCTACAACTTGCCTCCATGCGGTATTCTTCTTGAAGATGTCATGGTATCAGCTGGAGGACACATCGTAGAAGCAAGACCTCTAGTGCCACAACTTTAAGATTTTCTTCCTGATTGTAACTCCATATACAGGTAGTAGCCTTATCACCTCTAAAGCAGGGTAGTAGCTTAGTGGTTAAGGCACTGAACTAAAATCCCAGCCAGACCATCTGACATTCCTGGGCCCCTGAGCAAGACCCTTAACCCCATAGCTGTTTAGTATGAATGAGATGGTATTGATTAAAGGTGGCTTTGATCAATACAAAAATTCATGTTGCGTTTTTACTGGCTGGCCAGTAGAGAGTACTGTGAGATAGTCTGACACAAAATTTTTGGTCGCAAAGCCATCGAACCTTTCTTAGAAATTCCACAAAGGACTGCTGTTCAGGAGCCACGACCAGTGAAATAATCACGATTGCTTCACATTGGTAATATTTAGTTTGGGACGGCCCAAATTCGTGCAATTTTACGGCATAACATACACCTAGCTGATCTCTTCCTTCACACATTAGCATGTCTGTACACAAGAAAGAAATTGAGGAGAGGGAAAATAAAGTAAACTAAGCTAAGCACAGTACATTCGAATTCGGAGTGCCAAAATGTTTTTTGGGGTTTTTTTTGATGTTCGAAAAGATATTCTTAGCATTGATATAGTTTTTTTTTTTTTTTTTTTTTTTTTTTTTTTCGATAACTTGTGAACAGCCTTGCTGGAGGACAAAATCACAGGGGGAAAAAATAGCCTTCCTCAACACAATCAGTTAGTTTAGTGTTTAGGTCCCGACTGCACAACTGAACTCGTCTTTGCTAGCTCTTGATCTTATTACTTATTCCTTTTTAGCTCTTTAAAAAAAAAGAGAGCGCGCAAGAGACAATTTAGCTCATGAATAAACAGTAATAACCTTAGCGGGCTGCTGTGACCTTGCTAATTAGCTGATGAGTCGAATCACTGTGTCTGGGAATCAGCATGGTGGCCCTCAGGACTCGAACTCCACTCCATTGTTTGAAAGATAAGAATGTGAGGAGAACAAACACAGTGGGTCGAATTTACGCTACAGAAATTTTCCCCTCACGTCAAATGATCGGTCGGGTCATAAGTGGTCTGTCAACTGGGATTTTTTTCTTTTCTTGTTGTTGTTTTAAAGCTAATCGGGTTAAACTTATTATCAGGCAAACTGTTTGTTGAGCTCATTGCATTCACCCCGAATAGCGTCAAGCCTCCTGCGTATGTAGCTTCCTACACCGCAAAATTTCATTGCATTACGGATAATTTATGTTATATCTCTTTTTTTTTTCCCCCAGTATGTGGTTCCTTCTTAAACTGTTACCACACACAACTGTATTGGATGTCTTTCAATGCACTTGCATGAAATCTCCCCTTCACATAAACTAGGAGATCCAAACCTGTCTACAAAGCCAACTCCATGAAGATATGCTTTAAATGGGTTGGAGTGGAAGATCTCCTGCTATAGATCCCTGATCTCAACCCGATTGAACACCTTTGGGATGAATTAGAACGCTGACTCCACCCCAGACCTCCTCAAATCACTTACATCAGTGCCTGACTTTACTAACATCCTTGTGGAGGAATTAAGTTGAAGTCTCATCTTCTTGAGTGGAACATCTTTTCAGAAGACTGGAGATTATTATACAGCGAATGGGGAGTAAATGTGGAATATATGTTCAAAAAGCGCTAAAATCTTATGGTCAGGTGTCCACACACTTTTACTAATTAGTCTATGGAATTTCAAATGGACTTTGCAACACATCAATGGTCAGAAAATCTGCAAGAAATGAGTAAAGTAAGTCAGTGTGGTATAGCCTGCTAAGCGGCGGCCATGTTTGTTAAGAGGAGGTTGTTAATAATGATATAAGTATGACACGATTAGATGTTCTAATAGAGAAATATCCTTGTGATACATTATTCTAATGGGATTCTTCATGTCAGATGGATATTCTCTTTTATGTTGTGCAGTGAAATGGTAAAAGATATGTCTGGCAGTATTGGGATGGTGAGATTTACTGATTCGCGTAAGCACATCTGCATAAAAGTTAACAATGTGATGCACTGGGTAAAAAGAAATTGTGCATTGGATACAAGTTGGCATTTCTATTGCGACGCAATAAATATGTGTAATATTTATTAACACATAGGCTATACTTGATTTCTCTTTGCTAAACGGTTTCTCCAGCACGTTCTCTCAGCACCACTGCTGCTACGTGAATATGGCGTATCACAACATTACAGAGGCCTGAGAGTCACATAGAATACAGATTAACATGGCAGAGTAAAGCTGCTTTTTTCTTGAGACAGAACAGGAAATGAACATCTGGTTTTATTTTAGCTTTATTTTTTCTTGCACTACAAAGGCCTGTTTGTGAAAGGGCCATGCGTTATGAAACAGAAGGCACGTTAACAAAGTGATGATTTGTTGTCTGTCTGAAGCGAAGAAATAAAAACAAACTATTTGAACAATATTGAATTCAATATGGTATTATATTTTTAATTGAATCGCATGGAAATAAAATCGTACTGCAATAGGGGATGAATCGTATCACATCGTATCAGTAGCTGCTTCATATGTATCTTAAATGTATCGCATCGTTGGCTATGCACCGAGATGCGAATCGCATCGACCTCAGTTATGGAGGTGCAGATCCCTAAAACAGAAGCATGTCTGTTTGTCCTTAAACCTACTGTATACGATGGCTGCATCTCACGGGTTTGAAAGAAAATACGGAGACAGAGGGAAGAGAAAGTGAAGCGACTTAGTCAGACAGAAAGTCAGAATGTTTTTTGTTTTTTTTTTTGATTTTCCCTCAGAGTTCAGAAAAGAGCATCGTTCTGACAGTGACAAAGTGAGATGTTTTGTCATGGAAGTCATGTCCTTCGGTAAGCGTTCAGCTAACATTGTGTTGGTCGTTGTTTTTTTTTCTATTTTTACAGGAGCAATTCAGACATCACTGTCACACATGCTGTACTTAAACAGAATAAGAGATAAATAGATAGATAGATAGATAGATAGATAGATAGATAGATAGATAGATAGATAGATAGATAGATAGAGTTGGATAGGATAAGAGAGGTGGGGAGAGAGAGAGAGAGAGAGAGAGAGAGAGAGAGAGAGAGAGAGAGAGATAAGTGGAAAAGGGCTGAGCAGTGAAACTAGGTAAGGGAAGTGTGATGGACGCAGCGTGAATCGGAAGAAATTACACAGCGTATTACTCGCAGGCGAGGAATTGAAGAGCGCGTGAACAGGTGAGGGGTGATGAGAAATATTTTTCCTGAGGGGAGTCTTTGACCTTCAATCAATCACTAAATGAATCACAATAGTTTCCCATCTCGCTGCCTTTTTTTTTTTTTAACTCGCCTCCTTCCTGCTCATCTTCCTGTTCATCTTTTCCCACTTAGTCAATTTGTCTCTTTTTTTTTCCCCTTTTAAGGATTTTACAGAATTCAGTCTATTTTTTGACCTAATCTCTTCCCATCGCAACGTACGCAGAAAAGAATTTCATTTTGCTCAACAAAGAGAGGTAAGGAGGAAGAAGAGGTTTCCTCAGGGGTCTAAAGGCAGAATTTGAACTCAGTCAATGCTTATATCGCTAATTTGAAATACAGCTCATGCTAGCACAACAAAAATCTCCCAAAGGTCTTTCAGATCCTGGTGACACCACACACACACACACACACACACACACACACACACACACACACACACACACACACACACACACACACACACTGTACTACGCTGCTAGCAGCATCTGGTGGCTGGAAAGTGCTAGCAAGGCCAAACCCTAACTATCAAACAGAAAAAAGTAAATCTTTTCCTGGCATCAAAGATTGTGCAAACAAAATTTAAGTAATTAGCAAATTATACATACAAACTTATTAAAATAAAGGCTATTTATTAAATAGAATGTGCTTGGCGTCTCACGCGCCATGTCGGAGTCTACAGCTGTAGATTCACTTGACAGTCATGTCATGATTACACCTGATCCCCATACACTCGATAGCAGGGTTTTATCTGTTTAAACGCACTTCTCTGACACATCCATAACACATGGCCAGACATGATCGCGAAGGCAGCCATGTGCATACAGCAGCAGCTTTAATAACAGAGAAGTTGCTGGATTATTTTTTTGATATTTCACTTGTCAAAAAGGAGAACAGAGAAGTCAAGAGAATACTCCAGCTTTACTTTAGATAAAGGAAATATACCTTGGCTTTCTATCTATCTATCTATCTATCTATCTATCTATCTATTTGTCTGTCTGTCTGTCTGTCTGTCTGTCTGTCTGTCTGTCTATCTATCTATCTATCTATCTATCTATCTATCTATCTATCTATCTATCTAGGTAGATCGCATGGCTTAAAAAAAATAGATATTTATTTATGCATTTTTATAGTAGGTACATCATTTTAACTTAGCTACTTTATAAGTAACTCGCATGCTGAAAAGTGTGTGTACCCGTGGTCTATTCGTTCTATCTTTATTCATTTATTCAAACATATTGTTTTGCATCGAGTCATGAAAGAGCTGAAAGCTATATTCAGGGTTGAATTGAATTGTACCCCCCAGAAAAAAAAGCCCATGCCACATTTTTACACGGCTTTTGAGCAAGAAATGATCTCTATCTATATCCGGTGTCTGGATTACTGTGGAAGCGTGAGCCTTCGCCCGAGTGCCCATTATACCCGTTTTTTATTATTATTTCTTTTTGGTGTGCTGCATTATTCCACAAGGACATCAATACTGTTGAGCTTCGAAGGACAGTGTGTGCGCCATGAAAAGGCTGACATTTAATTATTTCATATTTCCTTAAAAATGTAGCTCGCTGTCTGTCCGTGACTGTATGTCTCTCTTTCTTTCATTCTCTAGCTCGATCTCTCTCTCTCTCTCTCTCTCTCTCTCTCTCTCTCTCTCTCTCTCTCTCTCTCTCTCTCTCTTTTGGCTTTTCCTACACACAAAAACTCTCAGTCTCCTCAGCCGCCCACACAAACCCCCGTGTTCGTCTGTCTACCCAATTCATAAAGCTCTCTCTGTCTCTCCACCACTCTGTGTGTGTGTGTGTGTGTGTTTGCGTGTGTGTGTGTGTGTGTCTCCACTTCTTTCTGCCTTTTGCCCTCTTGCGCTTTTCAAATGTCAAAAAGGAGCCATGGGGCGAGAGATTGGTGTTTCTGTATTCACACACACAATGACCATTAAACACACACACACACACACACACACACACACACACACACACACACACACACACACACACACACACTTGCTTCAACACACACCAATGTAATGGCTGAGGACACAGGCTACTTTGCATGCCCCTGCTGCTCTCTGCAGAGTAAGTAAAAGCTCCATGCTTAGTTAGCTCTTGCATACCGAGGCCGTCTCTTCGAACTTCTCTTTTCGGCCTCTTGAAGACCCCACGATTACGGGCCAGATGTTTTATAGCGGCTAGTGTCTCCTTAAACCTCGAGTGCTGCCGGAAAAAAAAGAAAACTGGTGATTATAGCTGATTCCTGCACGAAAGTGCATTAGGCATTCGACGCACATCTT
>MU551646.1:5657171-5686180 GCA_024362625.1 Silurus asotus | reverse complement strand
TGTGTGTGTGTGTGTGTGTGTGTATATATGTTTTTTTAAGAAATCAAATGGAAGACAGATTATTAGACATTGTCGTCAAAAAAAGACGTCAAAGTGTGTGTGTGTGTGTGTGTGTGTGTGTGTGTGTGTGTGTGTGTTTTGTGCATTTGCCTGGTTTTGCTGGGCTATTGGAACCGAGTAATAAAGATTTCTTCCGTGAGCTGTTGATGGGTCTAAATACATCACTTCATGGCTTTTATTTAATGATTATTTTATATGTTGTGACTCAGCACAGCTTTTAAATGAGGTCCTGGCCTCATTTAAATAAGTGAAATGGACTGCTCTAAATCTCCTCCCCTTTCCTCATTAAGGAAGGAAGTTGAGGGAGGAGAGAAAGTGTGTGTCGAGGGAGGAGAGAAAGTGTGTTTGAACGATCACACCGTGTTCACGGTGGGACAGGACGCTGGTGGGACAGGACGGAGACGGAGTGTGTTTTTGAACGTCTGTAACAGAGCTAGAATAATATTTATTTGTGAGCAGTGGATCTTGAGAGGATCCCAGGACACTAGTTTGGTCGTCTTGGCCCATTTCTGACCCATTTTATTTTACTGCTGATTTTCTTTACTTCCAGATCTGTCTATTTAGGGGCTTTGACTGTTCCAATTATAATCTTTTTGCCAAAGAAATTGGTCTGTAATTTGGATCATTGTCATGATCTACAGGTGAAAGTTCCCTCTAGAATCAACGTCCTAGCAAATGCCAGAATGTTCAGTTGTCCTTTCAGTGAGACATCCAGTGACTAATAAACTGAGAGATGGAGTGGGTGTCTGGCTATGCAGCAATGCCCAGAATGGCTATGGAAGAAATTTCAGGAATGAATGGTGTGTGTGCATGTGTGTGTGCGTGTGTGTGTGTGTCTGTGTCTGTGTGTGTGTCTGTGTATGTGTCTGTGTGTTTGTGTTCATGGTCTTTAATTCACTCCATTTTACAAGAAGCTCGCTTATGATGTCACCCCATGCTGTCGAATTGCGTTTATTGTTTTCTGGTACAGAATAAAACACACACACACACACACACACACACACACACACATATCTTTAGCGTACACACACAATTATTTTCCTCTTTTGTCAGAAAGACAAATTTCCCTTTCGCCTCCTCCTTTGCTGTCTCATGTACTTTGCTTTTATCCTTTATCTGCTTATTAAACACACACACACACACACACACACACACACACACACACACACACACACACACACACATACCCGCTTCATCTCAATTGAATTGAACTCGCTTTTTATTTCCGTAGCATCTGTGCTCCCAGAACATGGGTTATAAAGTTTGGAAATATGAATAAATTATTTAATATTAAATAATAAAAATATAATTTTAATAATAAATAAATATTAACAGTATTCTCTCTCTCTCTCTCTCTCTCTCTCTCTCTCTCTCTCTCTCTCTCTTGCATTATGCATTCCCCAGAACATTAAGCACATTGGACACAGATTTAGCATCATATTTATTTACAACCCAAACCATTTCCACTGTAATAAAAAAAAAAGAGATAAGAAATGGTCGAGTCAAAACATTTCCCTTCAGATAAACAAAACCAAGATGGTTCCTGCTCGGACGAGGGGAGCAGTCTATCCAGAGCAGATCCCAGTAACACTAGGTGATCACATTGTTTCACTAGTGCCCTGTGATCTTGGCCCATTATAACGCACACTTCTGCAGTATATAAATAAATATTTGTAGACACCTGGTCATAAGACTGGTATGTGCTTTTCGAACATCTGATTCCACATTTAGTCTCCATTTACAGGTTTAATAAGCTCCACACTCCTGGAAAGATGTTCCTCTAGAGATTATAGTGTACGTGTGGAGATTTGAGACCAAAGGTTGCATAAACAGTTTTGCAATCACTTTGCATTCCACACTGATGGAACTGTAATAAATGGACATTTGGTTTCCCTTTTAAACCTGGTTCTGGCTCACTTATTAGGGATCAACTTACATATATAAGGAACAAACTTATAGGCACTAAACTTAGACACTCTTTTGTAAAACTGTATAACAGCTTTATTTCTGTAAAGCTGTTAATAATAAAACTGAATTTAATTGAATTTTTTTCAGTGATGAGAGCGTTAGTACTGATGTGGGTGTGGTTGTAATTCCACCATGATGTCTCTTTGTCTTTCTCTGTCTTTTTTTTTTTTAAGTCACACCAAGTACCTTTCTAGCTGTCTTCCTCATCACTTCTGCAGTGGTTGCCCAATCATCCAGCATCTCTTCACCACCACCGAGCCCCTGTCTGTCCTCTTCCCTGAATCTCACACTACAGTCTTCCTCCTTCAGTTTCCACCATCTTATTCTTCTTTCAGTCCTCACTCTCCTCCTCTTATTCTTAACCTCCAAAACCATCCTACAGACCACCATCCTATGCTGTCTAGCTTCACTATCCCCTGCCAACACCTTACAGTCGCCAATCTCCTTAAGGTTGCATCTCCTGCATAGAAACACATTCTATAGAATTGTATGCCTTTAACTGTGTGATAACAATTCGGGAAAAAAACACACAGGGGTGAAACAAATCCGAGTAATAAAGATTTCTTCCGTGTGCTGGTAATGTGTCTAAATACATCATTTTGTGGGTTTTATTTCATTATTATTTTATAAGTTGTGACTAAAATCGCTTTTAAATGAGGTCCTGGCCTCATTTAAATAAATGAAATGGACTGCTCTACATCTCCTCCTCTTTCTTCATTAAGGAAGGAATTTGGACAGAATGTCCTGTCGAGGGAGGAGTAGAAGCGTGTATGAACGATCACAGTGGGACGGGATGGTGGTGGGACAGGATGAACACGGAGTGCGGTCTTTATCATTGCGTCTGTTACAGAGCTAGACTTATATTTATTTGTGAGCAGTTGAAAAAATAATTTTCACCTATAGATCTATAATAAGCCAAAGCTTTGGCTGGATTGTTTTCCTGAAATGCCACTATTAAAAGTCTACACACTCCTGTAAAAACAGAAGGGTCTTGTGATGTGTGATCATGTCAAATTACATTCATGGCATAAGCCATGAGTAGGGGAGGGTTAAGGGCCTTGTTTAAGGGCTCAGCAGTGGCAGTGACAGGATTTGAACTTGTGACCTTCCGATCCAATGTCCAATGCCTTAACCACTGAGCTACCATCTCCCCTCAAATCAGTTTCACCAGTCTGTACAATGATATCGAAAAAACAAACTAGGTTTAACCTCATTTTCCTCAAGGAAATGAAAACAAAAATCCCCATTAACCTAATTGGATAAGTGTGCACACCCTTGAACTAATACTTACTTGAAGCACGCTCTAATGCTATTACTTCACTTGGTGTATTTGGATAAGACATGAGAGTCTATCAGTTTGGCACATCTTGACGGGAATCGTCTTGACCTTGCTTGACTCACTCCTCTTTGCTGCAAAAAAACCTTACAAATCTGGCTACATTTCCTGCAGGATTTAGGTCAGGGGCTCTTACTGGGGCTATTCCAAAACATTTTTTTGCTGAAGAGGTTCTTTTGCTACATTTGGATCCCTGGCCTGCTGAAATTTCCCTCCATAAACCCTGCCAAATACCGATACATGTTCACCTTCACTAAAGTACCAGTAGGAGCAGTGGTAAAGCAGCCACCACCATGCTTCGCCCTGGGTATGGTGTTGCTTTGCTAATGTGCTGTGTTATTTTTGTGACAAACCATGCACAATAGACAAAAGGTATCATAAAAACTCTAAAGTTTGGATAGACATATTTTGGCAAAGGCTTTTTGTCAGGGTTTTTGCACCATGGCCCAAAAACCCATGTACAGGAGAAATTATGCATGTGGCAGCCTCCCTGACCAGTTTTCCTGTTTTCGCCTTCCCAATTCCTGTCTTTCACTGTATATCTAATGCCTCAGATACTGTTTTGCAGCCCTTTCCACAACGATCCCTTTGAACACTGAGATACCCTTGATGCTCTGTAAGCTTTTTTGTGGCCACATTGCTCTTGCAGCAGGATGCAGTAGCCAAGAAGGCGTCAGACGACAGATTTATTTGGAGGTGATTCAGAGTCAAGGCATGGTGTGTACTAACTACTATTTCACATGAGCTTACTGCAAATTCTGTACACAGAAAATGACAGATAGTTATAAACGGTTGTGCACATTTACTCTAATAGGTGTTTTGTTTTTGTTTTTTACATTTTTTTTCAATTTATTTTATTTAGTAAACACATGGTACATGAAAAGTACTTCATACTTGATATTCATTTCTTGTTTATAGCAGGAACATTGTGCTTAAGGTCATGCTGTTATACTAGATAGACACACAAGTTTGTGGACACTATGAGATTTGTCCAATGACATCAACTACAATTGTGTTCCTTCAACAGTTTTGGAAAGAATAAGATGTATCTAGAAAAATATAAGTTGTCCCAATACTTTTATTCACATAGTGTTTAAGAATAAAAAGCACTTGCCCTATGCCTAAATGGTGGTTGTTCTAATGCTCAGATCATCAAGTCAACTGCAAACTAAATATAAATGTAACAGTAACGTCAAAAAGAAATTATTATGGGGTCCCATAACTATGCTGCACCTAAATCTAGAAAATGGGAAACGATCGGGTTTATCTAAAATGTTGTACTAAAACCAAATTAAAACTAACCCTGCAAGCGTGAGAAGAAAAAAGATTAAATAAAAGACGTGTTGTAGACCTAAACTTGCTTCATGTTAAAAAAGAAAATACAAAATGAATAGCGTTAGTGGTCTCTGAGTATTTTTGTGTGTGTATTCACTTTGCAACACATCCACACAGCATGCTGAGAAGGGAGGTGATAGCTTGATGAATCCATGTCGGTACGCTTGGTGTGCTTGGGACTGGAATAAAGCGTTCAGGGAATTTGGAATGGGTTCCACCCAAATAGCCTCAATTTACCTCTTTTCCTGCGTGCTCAGTCTTTCTCCCCCCTCTTGCTCGTTTCTATGTAGTGCTCCCAGCGGATCCCGGCTGACGTCCTCCTCTCTATCCTCTTTTGTGCACTTACTCTATCTCTTTCTCTGCATGACTACAGTGCCATTATGGCGAATCAGTAGCCGTGAGGGATTCAGCAGTATGATCTAGTAGAGCTCGGACCGAGCACGCTCGCTTTGTGCCGAGCTTCAGATTCTGTTATGTTGCAGAAATTTTCATTTCAATTGTGTTTAGAAATTATGTTCAGGAAGCTAATGGTAACAGGGACTCATGTTGTGGACACATTCATCCAAAAGGTGTTCAATAAGTTTAAGGTCAGAGCTCTATAGCAGGCCACTCAAGATCTTCCACTCCAAGCCTTGTAGAGTATATTTCATGGAGCAACAGGTTTGGGTCTCCTACGTCAAGTGAAGGAAAAAATCTCATTTTCGAACAACATTCGAAGACACCCTACACATTTGTGTGGCTCCAACTTTGTGGTAACAGTTTGGGAAAGAACCACTTTGCTGGAAAAGTTCCAATACTTTTGGAAGTCCGAGTGTGAATGGATATAGATGATACCAACCATATAATTAAATATAGCTATTGTTTTTCACATTGTCGAATTCTGAGTTTTCCTCCACTCCTTCATCAGATACTAACTCGTGTGGCAAAGGCCATGTGGCAGCTTAACACTCTCAGAGGAGATGCTAACCTGTCCCCTTCCTTTTCCTTGAACTCACAGATACACACATAAATGAAAGCACCACCATTTTTGCTTCTAATCATTCAAATACTGGGTAAATCTACCTGGCTAGGGTAAGCATGCTATTAAATAAGTTAGCTAGCACTACATTAAGGGGCCTTCTGGCTAACCAATAGCATCACAAATATAACTACAGATAGTAAGCATTACACTGTGTGGTTGTCCATCAAGAACCCTCTAAAATAGTTAAATATCTAGCCATAGAAATAGAAATAAATACTTAAATTAGCAACAGTGGCCCAGTTGGCTGCTTAGCTGCCTCACAGTGCCGAGGCAATCGGCAGAATCGAACCCCCGGCAGCTATTTCCCCCGGCTCTAGCGTACAGAGATATCCCTCTCGCCTCTGCTGCGCTCTATTCATTATTTGCTATTCTGAGCTTCAGTTTTTCAAGGTCTTTTTGCAAAACAACTTCTTAGACTTTTTAGTTCTACAAACCAATCATGATTTACTTTTGCTTGAAAAATCCATGTGGAAAGGACGAAAACCTTTTAAGCGCTTTTCAGCAAACATTTACATCTAAAACAAGAGACATGATGAGTTTCAAAGGTTATATAAACATCTCCCATTATGATCATTCTATAGTTTTTATAAAGAGTATATCACTGTTTTTTCATTTTCACTGCTTTTAAAATTACCTTAGTGGAGGATCAAAGGCAAATCAAAAACTCACATATCTGTGGGCATGCCCTGAACCATAATCTTTTTTGTTTGTTTAATGCCTAAACCACCTAATTGTGTTCAACCCCTTTTGACCTACATTTTTTTTTTATTCTTTTCTAAAATAAATATGAATACTAGAAAACACAAAGTAGGGTATTGATGTAGTTACATGGCTTCTGGCTGCAACAATTCCTCAACCTCAACTATATCACTCCACTTCACTTCCAATGGTTTTAGTTGGTTAAGGCAGCATTGGGCACTTACTTCCACCTACAAGAAGCAAATAAACAGCTACATGTAAAGAAATGTTGTGTATGCATGCAACAGAGTGGTGGGTGGATACAATGAAGTGCTTTGTGGATGCAAGGATGTGATTTGTGGATACAATAAAGTGGTGTGTGGATACGAGTGAGTAGTGTGTAGATGTAGGAAGTGGTGTGTGAATGTGTGCACAGGGGTCACCAACTTTTCTAAAAATAGCTCACCATAGCGCCACTTACCAGTGAGCTGCATCTGATTTTTTTTCATGCTATTCTTTTTTAAATCACTTGCCATGGTGTAACTTTGAAAATTACAATATAAAAAAAGAACTTTCATACATATTAGATAAGAGCAAGCTGGTCTCCAAGTTGATGTTTGTATGTTACTCAATAACATAATCTGTACAAACATGATGCAACGTAGTGCAAAATTTGTTAAAGATTGTTAGTGGCTAGTAAGAAAATGTTGTAGAAGGTATCATTTGAAAATGTAATACTTGCAGAGATTTATAGAAATAAAGTTTTGCATATTGATCTGTTTCCTCAGTGGTTAAAACATTTTTGATAATTATTGTGAGAAATCATTAACATGATCAGTGTCTTTACTTAGACGAATATCTTTAATTATGTTATTAATAATACATAATTAAAGGTAAATTGAACAAATTTGTTATTTCAGGAGTGTGTATCAACATTAATCCATACCCAAGAAGTAGCTCTTAGTTTCAAAAAGGTTGGTGACCCCTGATGTTGGAAGTGGTGTGTGAATGCAGAAAGTGGTGTGTGGAGGCAAGGAAGTGGTTTGTGGATACAAGAAAGTGGTATGTAGATGTAGAAAGTGGTGTGTAGATAAAAATAAATTATGTTTGGATGCAGAAAGTAGTGTGTGGTGCAGAAAATGGTGTGTGAATGCAGGAAGTGGTGTGTGAATGCAGGAAGTGGTGTGTGAATGCAGTGGAATGTGCAAGAAAGTGGTGAATGTAAGTAAGTGGTGTGGGGAGGTGAGAAAGTGGCTTGTGGGTGCAAGAAATTGGTGTGTGGGTGCAAGGAATCTGTGAATTTGTTTATAGCTCTAAAAATGTAGGAGCGCATACTCATTGCAAGTTGTTCCTTTAAGGGTAACATTATGGTAATGAAAATCATTGTAGTCAAACCAAATTCTGTGGTTAATAGAGAAATGAGTTGACAGTTGTTTGGTTGAGGCTATAGCGCCACCAAAGTAAAATGGCTTCCCATGTTTCACTGACTAGGCTAGAACATATATATTTATATTTGTGGGACAGCACAAACTGGTGCCTGCATCTGTCCTCTTGCTGAACTTTTCTGTGTGACATAGCATAGCCAGTGGGCAGCATCTTGTCTATGGTGGAGGTAATGGAAGGGGGAATTGAAACAGAAAGTGAGTGGAGGAGAGAGAGAGAGAGAGAGAGAGAGAGAGAGAGAGAGTACACAATGTGAAGAATAGCTGGGGAAATGTGTTTGTCACCGTGCCAGGTCTGCTGTATTTTCTGATCACAGTCCACCGTCTCAGGGGAATGGCTCACCTCATTGGTTGGCCGGTCAAGATTGGGAAACGCAGATTGGCCGTTGCCTGGCAACGGGCCGCCGGGTAGCAAATAACATTACCAAGGTGTGATTGATGGAAGCAGAGTCCAGCTGAGCTGAGAGAGACAGGAAAAAAACAGCAAAAAATGAAAAAGCAGGAGAGGTGTGTGTGTGTGTGTGTGTGTGTGTGTGTGTGTGTGCTTCATGTTGAGACAGGAAGGCTGGCCGAATGTAATTACAGGACAATAAGTCCAATCAGTCACTGCAAACAAGCTTATCCTTTTAAATGGGGAATCCTCTGCAGTGCCACCAATGTGTGAATATGTGTGTACACTTTGTTTTAGTCTGTTTACAAGGCCAAGAAATCCCGGTGGCGATGTCCTTGTAATAGCACCAAAAACAATGTGAAATTGTGCAAAATGCAGCAGCCGCGAAAATGAAAAGGTTTCCGTTTACTGAGCTACTGACTGGCACAATTATCTATAGGCGTATCGTTTAGCGGCGACATTACTAAGGTTAATGGAATACCCCATCAAGCTGGCAATAAGAAAAAGCATCGGCGAAAACGCACCCACACAAATGAGCCTTGCGATTAGCATGCCGAAACACTGTAAAGGGAAGTCTTCTGAGAGCAGAGGGTTGAGACAGAAGAAAGAGCGGGATGACAGAAGATGACATGTAAACATGTTGATTATGAGGGAGGAGAGGAAGAAGAAGAGCGCACTCGTTATTCTCGGCTGCTGATTTACACTCGCCGTCACCAGTACTCTGACACGGCGAGCTGAATAGTCGGAGCGCGTTATTTATCGAAAGCCAGGAAACCTGGGTCACCTTGCATTGCTGGCTGAACAAAGAATAGATGCTTGGAGCAACAATGAGGGAGGGAGAGAGAGAGAGAGAGAGAGAGAGAGAGAAACTGATATGAATCTTCATTTAGCAAGACAATGTTTTTTTTCTATTTAGATGTCATGTTTGGAATAAATAACAGCAATTCATAAGCCAATAAATGTCTATTAATACAAACTAAAACAGAACATTACTATGGCGAATGCTTAAGTTTTAATATATTCTTGTCCATGAATCTATAAAACTTTATATAATTATTCCCCAAAGTCTCTTGTCTTCATTTCATAGTTTAGGTTGGAGTTGGAGAAAAACCTGAGGTCATATTATGAGGTTAATTTTTGATGCTAGAGATGATGTATGTGGGTGGTGCAGATGTGGCTACAGTGAAAGGAGATTTGCGGAATTGTTGTTCAATGGGTTTTTTTTGCTTTAATACGGCCATCCATTCTCACTGCCTGTGATGCAGCGCTCTGTAATACTGCTTTTCTGTATAATATTGATGGTTTCTGTAGCCATAGGTTCATAATGATAGTCTTAAGAAGTGGATTGATTCAAATAGGACACAAATGAAGGCCTATGTGGGAAATGTATGGACCGCCACTGGTGTGTTGTTTCCTAATGAAGTGTTCTCAATTTTGTAAGACACTAATCATCAGTTTTATTATCATTCAATGATTCAGTGACTTGTAGTTGAAAAGAAGATTTTTTGCTCATGATCATTTTAATAGATATTAATATCAATATCAATCAGTGTATGACTAATTAATATTAGTCTATCAATAGATTGGTGTGTTAAGAGTAACATAAGAGTCTTAGAAACAGAAACTGAGACAAAAATTACAATAGAACATTATAGCCATAATAAATCATAGTACTTTGGATACTTAAGTACATTTGAAGGGAAATACTTTTGTACTTTTATTCAAGTGAAAGTTTAAAGGGAGCACTTTTACTTTTACTGGAGTCATATTGTACCTACTGTAATTCCACTTTTACGTAAGTACATGGTTTGTGTACTACATCCACCACTGTTCCTCAACCACATTTGGTAGATACTGACCACTGCATACTAGGATTACCACACAAGACCATCTGTTGGCCCAGTTGTCTCTCCATCACAATTTGTCCCTTGTCAGAGTCACTCTGATCCTTACCTATTTTTCCTGCTTCTAACACATCAACTTCGGAAACGGACTGTTCCCTTGTAATATAAACCCCTTGACGAGTGCTATTATAATTAGATAGGATTATCCTCTTCACCAGTCAACTGGTTTTGTTGGTATGTTTGAACCTTTTGACCAACCAGAACTGAGCATTCAAGATATAATGTAACTCATTATAACACCGTGTAATGTTTTTTGGCTTTTCTGAGAATGAGTCAACAGTAGGCATTGCTCAAAAAAAAATTTTTCTTTTATTTTGTGACACAAACAAAGACACTGCTTTCTGCTGCTCAGCATTCACTCTCTCCTGGAGCTCATCTCTCCCCATTTAAATGTCCTTTTGCTCACTGCAACACAGAATAATCATTAACCCACATTTTTGCCAGGTTTGTCTGTTCACCTTCCCCAGCTCTGCCCACCATTTACAATCCGTCTCCCAACCACTCTCCTATTCCATACACTGCAAATAATGTATGGACAGAGTGTGCTGTTTAGATTTATCATATGTACATTGTACACTATATGGACAAAAGTATGGGGAGGACACCTGACCTTTCCAGCCATATCTGGTTCTTCCTTTAACCTGGTGGCACACAATTGTATATGATGCCTTTGGATGCGGTATCATTATATTTTTGCTTTACTTGAACTAGGAGAAACGAACCTGTTCCAGCATGTCATGTGCACAAAGACAGCTCCATAAATATATGGTGTACATGTGTTGGAGTGGAAGATCTTGCATGACCTGGTATAAAGCGCTGGCCTTAACCCTGTAGAGCGATAAATTGGAACACTGACTGCACCCCACTCCTCTGCACTCTACATCAGTACCTGACTTTACTAACAACCTTGCACTTGAATGACCACAAATCTCCAAAGCCACAATACAAAATCTAGTGGAACATCTTCTCATAAATGTGGAGTTCATTCTAGCAGCAAATGCGGACTAAATGTGGAATGGGATGTCCAAAAAAAGCACATAAGAATCTTATGCTCAGGTGTCCATAAGCATTATTTCCTTATAGTTTATATATATGTATATATATATATATATATATATATATAGGAAGATGGTAGACTACCCTAATGAAATTTCCGGCATGTTCCAGCGCAGCATTTGGGGTTAGTGGCCCTATATTGCTTAAAGCCATTCTGGACTGAACCACAGTGGTCACTAGTTCTGTAACAGACTCTCTAAACTACATTGCTAATGTGTATCTCATATGAGAGCTGTCTTTAATCTACTGTTTATCAGAATTATAATCTATTTAAAATCAAGAAGCTGTGCAGGTCAGGGTTAGTGCCAGTGTCACAAGGCTGAAAGGGTAATTGGTGACACGCTGAAATTTACCTTGTCGTACAGCATGAAACAACTTGTACTTAATGTCAAGTGGACAGCCTTTTAATTCCAGTCTGGCCAGCTAAGGGAATGTTTATATCAGTGGGTGTTTCGAGCACAGCCGGTCAGAACTTAATGGAAGACCTTTAGCAGGAATTTTTTCACCACTAGATTCATTCTGTCCTTCTATTTTTCACAGCCGAAGTCTATGAATGCAGCCTTATTGTTTTAACATCCCACCTCCAACTGTGTTTATCCTAACAATGGCTCCTGGGGCTTAGTCACAAAAGAACACAATCTGCTAATTAAGCAGTACAAAAACATTCATTCTGGAAAACAGAAAAGGAAATGATGATGGGATGCCATGCCGAATGCGAAGACGTAAGGTCTTGATTAAACTCAGCAAATCTCCAGCAATTCTCCTGTAATATATATATATATATATTTATATACACACACACACACACAAAATAAAGAACATGTCTTATGTGCTGAGTGACAGGCCCATCCATTCACTCCTAAAACTCCAAGAACTGCCCATGGTCCATCCATATTAAATTGCCTTCTGACTTCTAATGCATGGCCCTTTCATGAACAGGCCTTTGTAGTGCAAAAAAACAGTTAATCCATGTTAAATGCAATGGTAATCTGTATTCTATGTGTCTGTATTGTTGTGATATGTCATATTTACGTAGCAGCAGTGGTGCTGTGTATATATATATGTTTGTGGGATTTATGATTTGTTCTGCCGATCGGTTTATCACCACAGCAGTTAGGACACCGACAAGAAGCTCGGGAGATCAGAACACTTGGTTTACTGAACATCGAAAGGTTTTCCAAATATAATAGCCTCAGCAGCTTAAACAGTGCATCTCATCTCACTCTTTACACTCTCACAAGACTGTTCTTTCTAGCAATCCAAAATCACTGTTCTCACACTTTTATGTCCAGATCTTATTTAAAATTGTAGTACATCATTTATAACCTTAAATGCACACTTTTTTAATCAATGCATCACATTGTTAACTTTTATCCCTAGTACACAAAGCTTTATATACCATGTACACAAAGCTTTTAAGTGTCCGAATTAGCTGGACCGTTTTTGTTAAGCTACCTGTAGTCCTTAACCCTCTAATGCTCAGCTGTATGAAAAAAGTGAAAAATTTGGAAATTGTAAGTCTGGATAGTGGTGTCTGCCAAATGCCATTGGACAAAGTAGAGAGAAAATGTAGTCACAGAGTATCACACTCAGAGGACAGCACTCTTATACGGATGCCCATTGTTTCTGACTGACAGAAAAGAGAGAGTATACTATTCACCAAAAAGAAAGAAAGAAAGAAAGACAATTCTAGAGCTGCAACAACTAATCGATAAAAACGATAATAATCGATGAATTTTGTTGTCATGATTGCCTTTAGTGATTAGTGGGGCTGCTCAAGTTACGGTTTAGCATGATGGTAAGATGGGAAAATGGCGGACAGTACAGAGTCAACAGCAAGAATAAGTGTGCGTCCCAAGGCATGGAAGCATTTTATATTAAATGCAACAAAGAAAACTGTACCTTTAAGTTATGCAAAGTGGAACTTGTGTGTCACAGATAAACATGAAACCTCAGCACAATGTGCAAAAACTGTAGAATCCTCAACATGTGAAAATGGTGTAGTTGAATAAAGTGCTATTGCTTGAACTGTTTATAACTTCGGGATACTCGAACTGGATCTGTTCTGTCGATATAGTTATGGATTCAATTAAATTAATAAATTTTTATTTACTGTTGAGGTTTACAGCGAATGATTATGCATTTGTTCACCAATGCATATTTTTTTCTTTTGTAATCAAGACTGTTAGCTTGCTGCGTTTCTCCGTTCTATTCTCTTTTTATAGTTAATTTAGATTGTGTTCATTATAGCAAAACCTGGTTAGTTAAGTCTTTTATACATACATTTTACAATGTTTTTTTTTTTTTTGTCTTTTATTCATCCACAATTGTCTACAGTTAACTTATATTTTTTAATGTGATTTACTGCGACTTTTCTATGTTCAAATGCTTGTTTTCAATGTTTGTATATTTAATTTATGCAGATTCCATTTTATTACTATACAATATTTAATTCATTATAAATTCTAGATGCTTATATCTTCACAACAGTACAAAATGCCAGTGTATTTTTTAAACAAAAATTGTCAACACAAATTTGGTTTATACTTTATATTGATAATGGTTGTCAATTTGCCATCTGCAAATATCATTAAAAAACAATACAAATGGTAATTTACACAAATTGCTTCACCTTGCATTTTCAAATGCTTTTGATTATTATTATTTTCATTACATTATTGAATTTGTTCAAGGAGAAATCCCCCATGCGCTTCTCAACAAGCAGCCACTAAAAACTTAAATAAAATTACTACTTAACTTACTATGTGGCTTTTGCATTTTTTAAATACCCTTTTGGACATAAATACCCTGCATTAGGGTTTTATATAGTTATAATAAACCATACATCCAATTAAAAAAAAAATTTGTTCCGATTAATTAAGGAAAACGTTCATCATTACACCTATAGCTTGTCTCTGAAACACCACTTACACAATGCAGGTGTTATGTTACGACTCTAAGATCGCAACAAAAGTACAGGAGGCATTACACAATGCAAGCACTTTTTAATTATAATGCAATTTATTAACATAGTGAAATGTTCAAGAAATGAGGATAAGTGTCAGTCAGTGTGTGTGTGTAATATACTGTAGTGCTATTGGCATCAGTCCCATCAAGAATAATGCAATGGAAATTGATGCCAAAACATAAGGTGCTGTAACGGGGGATTTTGTGTCAAGAGTGTGCCGATGTGCTCTTCGTTAACCCCATCCAAGATGCTCCCTGGTAGCCTTGTGGCGAGTAAACAACGTCAGCCTTGCTCACGTGATTAAGGCGTGAATCCGGGCTGGAACTCACACCCAGTTACCACTACAGTAATGAAGTGGGTTGTTACACAGGGCATTGCTTAACCAAGCATAAGCACTAAGCTTATTTATTGAAATAGATCTGACCTAATACTGGAAAACTGTAGCATTAAAGATAGGTGTGTTTATAACACAACTGCAAAAACACAACCCAGGTGTCACACATTGGTTACATTCATTATTCAATCACTATTAGACAGGGCATCCCTCAACATAAAACATGAACCCATGAATTTGATAATGGAATGATGACTCCTGTTGCAGCTGAAACGCTATCCTCCAGCTTTAGCCTAAGCCAGGTATCAGGAAAAATATTATTGGATTACATTCTTAAAGCCAGCTTATAAACCTTATTTCCACCTAAATTTTTAGTTAAACTCGGCCCAGACTTTCATCTTACTGATTGCTCCATGATTACAGTGCCATTTAGTACTCTTTTTTATGAAATATAATATATATTAATGCTTTTATATATAACTTACCACTGCAAAATTAAGTTAACCCACCTCAGGCAATAATGCATCATTTTCTATGAGGTTTCTTAGCTGACACTGTCTGGGTTTAGCTCTTGAATGAGGCATAGAAATAGGAAATACACAGAAATAGGGTTCAGTAGCAGCCACTTGTGTAAACTGATATTTCAAGCCCGAGACATTAAATGGATTCTTGTATTTATGCAAAAGAGAAAAAAAAGTAATACAATTTGTGAGGTATGTTCATGATTAAATTTCAAGGTAAAGTGCAGTTGCAGAGGGCTGAGATGGGCAGAAATGCTGCTTTTTTTTTTAAATGCATTATCATTATCCTGAGTGAAGGAAAGAGTACAAAACTGACAACAGCAACAAAAAACCCCACTGACTAGTAAAAGTTTGGCTAATGCAGGAATAAAAGTGGTGATGAAAATGGAAATATGTTGCTTGATAAATAAAGGACAAAACATTGTAGAATTTGTATATCGTAAACAGAAAATGTTCTATATCTGAGAAAAGAATTTTTGGAGAGATAAGTTACTAGGTTGTGCTATAACGAACACAATCTGCTAGCTGGCTGTCTAACTTTGGGGTTTCAATAAATTAGGGTAAATAGATAGCAGTGGGTGAGTTAGCTAGTTAGCTAAAATTGGGTTTGTTAACTAGACAGCTAGCATTAGGTTTGTTAACTTGCTGGCTAGGAATGGGTTTGTTGACTAGCAAGCTAGCACTTGAGCTAGCTAATACTTGGTTTATTAAACAGCTAGTTAGCATTGGTTTACAGGGACAGTTTCTTTTTAATTTCATTGCTGTATTAGGTGCATTTTTCCCCCAAGTGTATTTACTTTTCAGTATTCAGTATTTATATGTTTGAGACTTTTAAAAGCGAGTACTGTAAACTTTTACCCGGTTAAAAAAGTAAATTAGTCATCTGTAAGCAGGGAATTTGTTTATTAGCTCAGAAATTCTGCACTTGATCTACCATTGCTAGCTAGCACTGAGTTAGTTATCTAACTGGTAAACAGTTCATCCCTAAATGTGTCTAGTTAGATATCCACCTAGCAATATACATTACACCTCATAATAGCATTAGCAGGCTCTTATCCTAAACTGGGGCATTGGGGAAGAGAGTAAGGGGGAGATGGAGGGTGAGAGGGATGTTAAAGGGAGGGTGAGAAAGGGGCATTGGGGAATAAATTAAGGTGGAATGGAAGGGGGGAGATGGAGAGGGGGTGGAGAGGGAGGGGAATTAGGAGCATTGGGGAATAAAATAAGGTGGAAAAGATGGGGGGAGTCGGAGGGGTTAGTGAGGGAGGGGAAATAGGGGCATTGGGGAATAAAATAAGGTGGAAAAGAAGGGGGGAGATGGAGGGGAAGGGGTTAGAGAGGCAGGGTAAATAGGGGTATTGGGGAATAAAGTAAGGTGTAGAGGGAGGGGGTGAAGTTGGGGTTAGAGAGTGAAGGGGAGAGAGAGAGAGACATTGGGGAATAGAGTAAAAGAAGGGGATAGAGCATGAGAGAAATGACAGAGAGAGGGAGAAGGAGCGGAAGCAGGGGGAAAGAGTAAGAAAGAGAGGGAGGGGGAGAGCGGTTGGAGAGGCAGGGGAGAGATGGGCATTGGGGAAAAGAGTACAAGGGAGGGTGAAGATGGTAGGGAGAGGCATAAGAGGGAGAGGGGAAGAGAGGGGCTTTATGCAAAAGAGTAAAGGGGATGGGGAAGATGGAAGTGTAAGGGGTTAGAGAGGGGCATTAGGGAATAGAGTAAGGGGGGAGATGGCAGGGGTGGAAGAGGGAAGGGGGAGATGGGCATTGGAGAATAAAGTAGGGGGAGTGGCATTGAGGAATAAAGTAAGGGGAGAGGGAGAAGGAGAGAGGGGCACTGGGAATAAGGTAAGGGGAGGGGATAGAGAGGGAGAAGGAGAGAGGAGCATTGGGGAATAAAGTAAGGGGAGGGGAGTAGAGAGGGAGAAGGAGAGAGGGGCACTGGGGAATAAAGTAAGGGGGAGGGGGGAGAGAAGAGCATTGGGGAATAAAGTAAAAGGAGAGATATAGAGCGAGAGAGATGTGATGTGGGGTGTGTGCTGTACTGGCAGGCTGTGATTTTCTCAGCCAGAGAAAGAGAGAGAGAGAGCGAGATAATGCAGGCAGTAATGGGAATGAAGGGGCGTTGTATTAGGAGAGACAGCTGTGTCTTTTTTCTAATCAGTAATCTCTCTCTCGCTCTCTCTTTCACACACAGTTCACACACATTCAGTTCACACACACAATCCCATCAGAGAAAAGTTTCCATAACTACACTATCCCAAAAATACTGTGTGTGACACATTCCTCATTATACCGGTGCACAGACAGCAGACTTGTCGTTGCTCACTTGACAGGGTTAAAAGCACACATGAGTGAGCGTGTTCTCACACACACACACACACACACACACACACGACAAACTCTTGCACCCACGTGCCTCCCCTTGTGCGTCATTGACTTACATATCAGCATGGGAACATGCACGGGCAAAAAAAAAAAAAAACTCACATGAGCGCATCTTGAGAAGTTAATTAGGCAAACATTGAGGTATACAAACCAGATTGAAACTGTTTCCTTAGAAGAAAACACACACACACACACATACACACACACACACACACACACACACACAAACAGAGAGGCATCTTTGCCTGAGGGTAACACTGAGCCAGAGCAATTGAACTGACACACAGTGTATTAATACAGTATTAATGTGGATTGAGAGAAAAAAAAAGTGGTGTGTGTGTGAGAAAGAAGAAGAAGGAGAAGATGGAAGCAGCCAAGCAAATCAAAGCGAAATTAAACGGATTTGCATATTTCAGCGAACGCCTGAAAGCAGACCTTCTAATTATTTCATCTTACTCTATTTCCCATCTATTTTCCTGGTTCTCTTCTTTCTCCTCCACACCCCCCCCCCCCCCCCCCCCCCCCCCCCACCCCCCCCCCCAAGGCTAGCAGGCTGTTTACCTTCTAAAGATGTGTGTTTAACACTAAAGTGTATCTCTGATTTGGCACATTAACGCATCATTCGTTGTTCTCCTGCTCCCGGCCTGTGTGTGAATTCCACCTCGGATACACACTCTCCTCTCCTGGGCTGATTCATCCTGCCGCTTCTCCCCTCGGCCTTATTAGCGGTTTACTCAGGGGATTAAGGGGGACGTCTGGTGCGGTGAAAATTCCCTGAGTAATCTTTTTTCGGCGGCCCGGAGTGTTTGGGGTCTTGTGCACCGGAGTTGTGAACTTGTACCAACTTTAATTTGTTCATTTCATCGTGTACACTTAGTGTACAGGATGCTTCTTAAGAGGCGCACTGACTGTAGCCCATCTGTTGTTTTTGCACAGCAGCGACACTGACGTGGGTGTGTGTGTGTATGTGTGTGTGTGTGTGTGTGTAGGGGTGCTGGTACGAATATATCAGAAGACTTGTCACTGCTGCTGAGTCGAAAATTGTTCACCAAACCCAAAAATAACCAGGAGTGCTGTGGCCGTAAAGTGACACGAAGAGGATGAGGCTGGAGAATGATTTCATACACATTTACATTTACATTTACATTTGCGGCATTTAGCAGACACACACACACACACACACACACACACACACACACACACACACACACACACACACACATAAAGCATTTAGTACGTCTACTCAGTGTTCCAACCAACGTTTTACCCCACACTTACCCCCAATCCCCCTCCCCAAACATACACACACACACACACACACACACACACACACACACACACACACGTGCTACCATGTCGGAATGAATCATCTATAATAACGCAGCATCTGCCATCAGTGCTCCTATTTCGGTGGCCGAGAAGTGCAAAACACTAAAGTCCATTCGTCTTCTCAGCAGTATCCAGAGCTGATCCCGGGAATGCTGGATGGGAATGCTAGAGCTAGCGGTCTCATCTGTGGCCCCTTTACACATTATTATTGTTCTGATGAAAAATCATAAATCAGTATTTGAATCCGAAGCTGTGTGTTTGCGTAAGTATGTGTGAACGTGATAATAACTTTTTTACAGTTAGTATATATCGTCACAGCGATGTCATGGGTTAGGTTTAGGTTTACACAGTCAGCTATTTTATCGCCCCTACTATGAAGCCACAAAATAGGCGTTTCACCAGTTGGTGATGGAGCACATGCACTGTAACAACTTAATTCTCATTAATAGACTCAACACCAAGAGTCTTCATTCACGCATATACATCGACTCGGAACAAAAAGCAACCTAAGACCCGTTTTAACATGATTGTTACTGGGTGTGGGTGTGGCTAGTGACATGAGATGTAGTGTGAGGCTAGTGATACAGATATATTTATGCTAATTTGGAGTGACTTACCACAGTGACTACCAATGAAAATGAAGTGTGTGTGTGTATGTATATGTACACCACTCATTTAAAACCTACAAATCTCACATCTGTTTTCTTTGTCACATGATTCCAATCTGTCGATCATCCTGACCCTTACGCGATTCCTCGCTTTTCCCCCGTCTTGCAGCACATCAGGCACGCCTCCTTCCTCCCCGCGCGTTTCACCCTCTAAGCCGTACGTTTTAATTGGGAGACGTTTTTGCAGCTGTGTTGTGATGATTAGCGTTGCCATAGCGAGGCTAAATCTGTACAATAAATACACTCTGTGTGCTTTTTTTATTTAATTTTTTTGCTCTCTTTCTGTCTCTCACGTTTGTCGTTACACGTTTCTATTCTCGTCCTGGGCTCCTTGTTATTCTCACTCTACCCGCTGCGCATTTGTGTGCGTAAAGGTGTTATGTGCGCTAGGTGCTAATTGGACTCCGAGGGTCATTAATATTCTCCGCGTAGCTCCGCTTGTCAAGAAAATGATGAGCGCGTGATTTTTTTTTCCCTCCTACTGAAAGGGAACTAAAGAAAAAGGATGAAGGATGAAGGGATAAAGAAAAGAGCAAGGTTCATAGTCATGCTGTAAGGTCACGGGGGGGGGGCAGAGGGGAGGGAAAAAAGAGCAATTTGAAAAGCTACGAGTGGAACATGGGCACTGAGAGAATGATGGTGAGAGCGAGGGAGAGAGACTGAAGAGACAGAGATGGATATGGTGCCAAAGAGCTAATCAAAGGCAAGAGAGAGGCTTGATTATGCTATCATTCCAGAGAGGAAATATGCTCACGTTGTTTTGTCGTGTACTGGGAATTGTTTGTGGGATTGGAGGGGGGGCTTTTTCTGGGCCTCTTTCTAGTCCTGTAGGATGGAAAAACCTAATAAATAGATAAACAGACAGATATTTGCATGATCAAACGGGCTTGAAGTGTATTTCTGTGTAAGTGTGTGTTGTTAACGGACATAATGGCGTGCCCTTGCCTCGAACATGGAGGGTGTCAATAGGACTGTTGGCGTGGCAGCTGTTCAAAATGGTGTTAATTGTATCAATTGTGTACATAAGATGCGTGTATGTGTGTTGTGATGATTGTTGCCTTTCCGTGGTGTGTGTTAAGCGTTCATAGGCTGAAAGTTAGGGAGCTGCTTTAATGAGTCGAGCTCAGAGGAAGCTGTCTGATTGAGTAATGACTGCCGGCTTGGCATAAAAGCCCTGCACAAACAAACAACAAGACTCAGAGGGAGAGAGGCGGCTTGCCAAGTCAGTCATCTGACACACACACACACACACACACACACACACACACACATGCACCCACACACATACCCACTCTTCCTCTGTCTCGCTTACGACACGGTAACGTGCATCTCTCCCACGCAAAGAAATAGCCAGGAGGACAGGAGAGAAAATTGAATGTGCCGTAAGCAGAGCACAGGATCGGGGGATCAAAGCCTCTGCAGGCATCGACACGCCAAAGTCCCCAGAATTCACCTGCTCCCGGCTGCCCAGCCATCGCCTCGGGCCTTCTGAATTGGCTAGAGCTCTCTGTAGGGGTTTCCTGCCTTTCAGTGTTGCTATTATTTCATATAGAAAGTCCTATACACTATATAGAAAGTCCTTGTCATTACAGCACAGTGAAATTATTTATTCACGTATCCCAGGAAGAAAGAAAAAAAAAAGTCAGAAAGCTGGAGTCAGAGCAGCCATGATACAGGACCCCTGGAGGACAAAGGGTTAAGGGCCTTCCTCAAGAGCCCAAGAGTGGTAGCTTAATGATACTTGGGCTTGAACCACCGACCTTTCGATCACTAAACCAGAGCCTTAACCACTGAGCTAGCACTTCTCTTTACTTGAAATAGGTGGGTCTCAGCATGGCAATGCCCCTGTGCACAATGCCAGTATCTCTGGTTTTGTTTGGTGTCACCCAGATGGTTGATCAGTTCTCTTTTGTGTCAAGGTTTCTTCCTCATAACATCTCTGGAGGTTTATCCTTGACACTGTTGCCACTGGCTCACTCATTAGGGATAAACTTAGGGACTCATTTATGAATGTGAAATTTATTTATCAATAAATACAATCTATTTATTTCTATAAAACTGCTTTTGGGCAAAGTCTATTGTTAACAAACTGGACAAATAAAATGAGGTCGGAGTGGAAGCTCTTGAGTGTCCTGCTTTAGACCTCTGACCTCAAACCTACTGAGAACCTTTGGGATGAATGTGAACGCTGTAGCAACCCAGGCCTCCTCACCTCAGCTACACTATTACCTGACTTTACTTACACCCTTGCGGATTAATGAGTACAAATCTGCTGGTGGGTAAAGTGCTGCATCTCTTTTAATGAAGCTTTTGGTGTTCACTCCTTGTGGCAGTTCTCTGTATATTTCTCATCTAAACTTTTTCTTCTCCAGTCCATCAGATTCAACTCTCAGTCCAATTATAAAAAAATTACCATATTTGCAATTTCATATACAGTTATTTTAGTGACGCTCAAAAATCATCTATTTAGCTCAGAAAGGTCACTAGGAAATGACCTTCTCTTACAGTATGTTGTTTATGAATTTTATAAATTCGACAAATACCAGTGTGTTCATCTCATACCTTCCAGCCAGTCAGATTCAAGTAGAATGTTCAGAGAGAACATGGACTATATAAATATATATTACAGTGGCCCCTGCGTGTTAGAACGTGAAGTTCAGAAAAGCCGCAAACTTTGGGTGCACCCCTTAGTGAATTGTTATTCCTAACCTTTAGATTAGATTAGAAGGAAAGATAGATAGATAGATAGATAGATAGATAGATAGATAGATAGATAGATAGATAGATGTTGAGTTGAAATGGAAGTGCAGTCTTTCTTCATGTCTTTGACTAATTATTGTCTTCTTCCAGTTTAGTCCACAGTGGTTTGGGCGTGTAGCACCTGGAATGGATAAGCAGCATGGGGAGGATTTGGACGTCTTTAAAATGAGCTTCACGCACCCGCCTTAAGCCCGTTAAGTGCTTTGGCAACTCTTATTTCATTGTAACTCCAATGACGCCCATTAACAATTAGATTTGGAGGAGAATTGGAAAAGGGGAGACAGGAAGACGGATGGGGATGCAATCTCGGCTCCCCCTGTCTCTATATTTGTCGGTCTCCCGCAGGCACGAGTGCAAACATACACAGTGAGGCAGGCCGTAATGAATGCGAGGGGCACAAATTAACCAGCATCTAAACGTTCAGCCAAACAGCAGTCGCCTTTTGACGGCTGAACCTGCTCATGTGTATTCAATTTGAGCTCATTTTGTAGAGACAATTTTAATTGAAATGTTGTGAGAAGCACGTTTCTGGATGGAGATGTATTCATTGGACATGCAAACACATACATAAACACAAACACGCACAGGGATAATCCCTCTTTCAAAACAAACTATCCCATCAAATAAATCAAAATTTCCAGTCTTATTATATCGACTGCATTTAACAGTTTCGTTTAAATCATTTGAGGTTTCCAGTGGAAATATATATTTATATTTTCCCAAAAGGAATAAAACACAACCCAGTGGATGATTTTATATTATTATTATTAATACAGATTTCCTGAGGCAGTCAAACAAACTGTAACTCATGAAACAAGATACTGTTTGCCTCCTATAAAATTCAGCTTTCCCCAATCAGCTTGTTAAACCACTGGGAAACACAGCAATTCTGGAGTATTCCTTTAATCTTCATTGCTTTATATGCAGATATACATCAGGGCCTTATTCTGAGATACCATGGCCCATATGGACTATATGGATCTCTTGCATCACACACATCTGTACCCAGTGGTGCCGATGCAGATCCAGGAGAATCATTAAGCACTTTTACTGCCCTGGACATAAACTTTTCTCAGTGCTTCCATCAGGAAAGTTCTACTGGTCCCAAGGACCAACAGAGAGAAACTTAAGAGATTCTACCCTTAGGCAATCGGGCTACTTATTGTATGTATCTACTCTTGCATCACACACATCTGTACCCAGTGGTGCCGATGCAGATCCAGGAGAATCATTAAGCACTTTTACTGCCCTGGACATAAACTTTTCTCAGTGCTTCCATCAGGAAAGTTCTATATACACACACACACACACACACACACACACACACACACACAATTAGAGGTCTTTGGACAGTGTAGCAAGAACATTTTCCTTCAACTATCCTTGAACTAGCAGACCCAAACCTGTCCAAGCATGACAATGCCTCTGTGCATAAAAGCAGCTCTCCATAAAAATTTGCTTAACATGGGTTGGAGTGGAAGATCTTGAGTGGCCTGCTAACGAGCTTTGATCTCAACCCCACTGAACACCATTGGAATGAATATGAAGGATAGCTGCACCCCAGGCCTCCTCACCTCACCATACACCAGTACCTGAGTTTACTAACACCCTTGTAGCTGAATGAGCACAAATCTCCTCAAGCTCACTCCAAAATCTACTGGAAGCTGTGGGAAGCACAACTGAAAAATACACAGCTATGAACCTTGAACCTTGGATAGCTGCATGAGCAGGGGTCAGTACACATTCCATTTGTTGTTTGTAGAATTAGGAATAGACTTTGTCAAAAAGGATGTAGATTTAGATCCCTTAGTGGCAAGGGAAAAGCTAAAGGGTCTCCATAGAAATCCAGTGAAGAAGTATTAGGAATGATAGGAGTATAGCAGGATTTACACGTATCGAGAATGAGAGGGAATGGAGCGAGAGAGAGATATGGAGAAAGTAAAATTAAGAACTGGAAACAGCTTATTAGGAATGCTCTTATCCTCTATTGGGTTTAAAAGGTGTTCATTTACACATAGATGTCCGCATTCAGACAATGTATTAGATAGGCTTTGGATGTCCAGAGTCAAGTGGTGCTCTGTACGCGAGACACACGAGCGACTATACATCCGATCAGATACAGAGCAATTGTGTAACGAGGAAAAAAAAATAGTGTTGGCCTACCATTATTGAACCCTGAATCTGAGTGACTTTCTGTTCGTCTGGCTGAATAGGCGTATTGTGCCTCAGTCTGGCCTTGACACAACAAATAACACATATTTGGGTTATTGCGCATCTGCAAACGCACACCCCCGCGGCGAACAATGTGACCAGAGGCGACGAACGCTTTATAAATACGAGGCGTCAAAGCTCGACTTTGGGATTACTGATGAGAGAGTTGACGAGAGTGCACAAACCGAGGGAGCTCGAACCCGAACCATTTGTGGGGAGGACGGAAGAACGGATTGGGAAGGTAGAGGCGGAAGAACAAAAGCAAGGGGACGACAGAAGGCTGAATAACTTTCACCTGGCTTTACTGACTAAAAGGGATTGATTGGAAGCAGGGTCTGTGCAGTAACCTGAGGGGACCGCTGAAACTCTGCACCATCTATCATGTTGGTCTGCCCTCTGTTTTATTACTGGCCGCCGATGACACCACCTTATATCAGATAGGAGTGTGTGCTGTGCTCGCACACCTCACCTACACACTCGGCCCTCACGCAGGGGGATATTAGTCCTGCCACCTTGGTACCGCTGTTTCTTTTAGTGCTTTGTGTGTATGTGTGTGTGGAAGTTCAAGATAGATAGCAGGTGTCTGTGTGTGTTCAGGCCATGTGCAGCAGAGCGAGGCATGCTCTTAGAAGTCTAGACATATCGCATCCGTTCAGGTGTTACCGATTTTTTATTCATATTTTTTCACTGGCCCAGGACTGACTTTTAACATTTGACGTCTGTTGTTGCTTCTGATTGGATTCTGGATGTCTTCGAGTTCGTATACCGTGAGATGTTTACTTCTGCTCTGATTGGTAAAGAAAAAAACTACAGCATTGTCTTTGTAGGCAAGCAGAAGATCAGAGTGGAATAAGGTTG
This sequence comes from Silurus asotus, assembly GCA_024362625.1. Lineage (NCBI taxonomy): Eukaryota > Metazoa > Chordata > Actinopteri > Siluriformes > Siluridae > Silurus > Silurus asotus. Next base: position 5,660,958 of record MU551646.1, on the reverse strand, counting down.
CTGAGGTTGGCATTTTTCCCCCCCTTCTTCTTCACAAAGCCTAGCCCAGGTCTATTTGTCATTTTTGCCATTTTGTGGCTTACCTTTTCATTCTCGCATACCTTTTATGTAGCTTTGTGAATGAGTCACCTCACCCAGATGGAACCCGGCATCGATCGGTATTGACGCTTGTTGCTACACTCGAGCGGTGTTGTGAAAATAAGTCTTGGCATTTACCAAGCTGGGCGTTGCCGGACTCGAACCCGAGCAAGTGTACTTCAGGATGAGAACTTCTGAGAGCGGAAGTCGGCGACAGTAAGAAACGAGACTCTCGATCGCGTGTATGTGCCGATCATTATCGAGGTGCAGAACTAATTAACCCGCGCTCTGGTTGTTAATAGGAGGCTTGCGTAGGAGTGCAAGCGAAATTATGCAGCCTTGAAGTTGTTCCCCCCTCTCTCTCCTCAAATGAGAAAGTTGGAGGGCTTTAATTTGCAGATATCAGTTATAGCTCCTGCTGGAGTGTGTGAGTGAGGTGATGAGAGTTTGAACAGCCGGGTGAAGTGTTTTAATTAGCTGAAACCTTACGCTCTGCTGCTGCGCCACTGTAGGAGTGGCATCTAGTGGTTGCAGTTTAGCCGAGTCTCAGCTGGGTGGCGAAGCAAAGTGTGTGAGTGTGCGTGTGTGTGTGTGTGTGTGTGTGTGTGTGTGTGGCCTGGCCGAAGCCACAGAAGCCCCATTGACCAGCCTACGACAGTCAATAAACAATGAGAGCAGGCCAGCGATCTCGCCTCTTCTCTCGCTCCATCACTGTCCTGCTCGTTCAGTCGTCCCTTCTGCTCTCCCTCTGCTGTAAGTCTTTTTCTCTCTCTCTCTTTACAGTCTATTCTGTCTATTCAGCCTTTTTCTAGGTCCTGTCTTTATATTCAGACCATCCTTGTCACATGCACTGTCTTATAAAATGAATGTTTTGAACCCTGTAGATTGCAGCTTACCATCTTCCTCTTCATTGTTTATATCCAGGCTTTTCATTACAGTGGAAGCATAATTTAAGGGCGCAAGCTTCGATAGTACAGTCAGGGGATGGACAGAGTCATAGTCGGCTTCCAGATATACGGCTGCAGTGCATCAAGCAATTTTCAACATCTCTCTGCAGATTGCAGTCCCAATCAAATGTGGCTTTGGATATGAAAAGATACAGAAATAAGATCAGCTCAAAATTGGTTGTGCCCGGAAGAACACTGAGGGGGAATGCTGATGTATAAAAGTAATAAAGGTTCAAATATAAATATAAAAAAAAACCAACTAGAAATAATTTCTCCATTAAAGTATTTTTTTTATACATTTTCTTAACCAGCTTCATAAATATTTAAAATCTTCATAGGGAGCGCTGATCAAAAGCTTTTAGTCCGTTTTTGAACATCCCATTCCACATCCAGTCCCGATTTTCTGTTATAATAACCTCTTCTAAAAACATGTTCCATTAGATCTTGGAGTTTTGTGCTCATTCAGCCACAAGGATGTTAGTAAAGTCAGGTCCTGGCATAGGGTGAGGAGGCCTGGGATGCAGTCAGCGTTCACATTCTAAAGATCTTTCACTCCAACCCTTGCACACCATATATTTATCAAACTGGTTTGTGCACAGGGGAATTGTCACACTAGAACAGGTTTGGCGCTCCTCTTTCAAAAGAATAGAAAATTTCATGCCACCTCATGCAAAGCCACCCTATACAATTGTGTGCCTCCAACTTTCAAAAAGTACGGTGTCCAAATACTTTTGTCCACATAGTATAACTTTCAAGATAATGACATGAATAAATATAAATGTATAGATAACAGTGTCAAAGGGGACCATATGGAGTATTTTTAGAAAACAAAAGCTAAAACAGCAGGATTTCAAGTATTCCTGGATAATGTGAACTGGAAAATGTCTGGCTACAAATTCTTGTCAGATTGTATTATTAATCCAGTTAGCCACAACAGTAAACAGTATAATGGATATGTATAGGGATGTGGTTTTTAAAATCCTCTCAGAAATCGTGCCAAACTGTCTTATATCATTAAGCTAATTAGGGATGGTAATCAATATATCAGAATCATAGCTTAAATCATATCCATATTTGAAGGCTAGCACAAGCCAACAGCCCACTTTTGATAACAATGCTAGTCAACAAGTTAATTTACACGGAACCCTCATAGCACTTGTAATGGTTTTCATGCCTTTATTGGGACTTGTTTTGGTTTTAATGGAAACTGTAATTGTGTAGACTAATAAGGGACCATTAGGACATGCTTGAGCATCCATATTCCAAAATGTTTCTACAATGGATTCTTACATTTTTGCTGATAATTGTTGAATAATGCACACAAACACACTATGTTACAGAAACTATAGGTAGCAGCTGAAGGGTTATAATAGTATTCGTGATGGAAACCATTAAAGTTTTTGTACCAGTGGCTGGATAGATAAGAGTGGGATGATACTGAAACAATTGTAGAAAATAAAAGCTAAAAAAAAGCTGGCTACAATTTACAATTTCAGATTGTTTCATTAATCCAGTTAGCAACAAAAATTAACGATAATGGTTACGTGTAGGGACATGGTTTTTAAATCCTCTCAGAATCCTGCCAGAATGCCTAATATCAGTTAGCAAATTAGCGCTAGTAATGACGATATCAGAATCCAGAATTGGTTCTTTGTTTTTTGAAGATTATTGTTGAATGTACACAAACAAACTACGTAACAAAAACTATAGCTAACAGCTCATGGGTTGTAATGGCATTTCTAATGGAACCCATTAGAAATTTTTGTACTAGGGGCTAATGTAAATTTTTTTCCAGCAGAGTTTATTGCTGATGCTAGCCTAGCTGATTTAAGCTAACCTGGTAGACTTTCTGAGAAGTCCCTTTTCCCGTAGTCCTTAGAAGTTTTCTCAGGCGATCTCTCCGGAGTAAAGCTGACAAGATTTTTGAGACTTTCGAGGATGGATTTGAAGACTTCTCAGAAAAAAGCTATTTGAGTGTGACCATTAAAACTCGCTGACCCCAGAAGCGAAACTCGATGAGAGGGACAATGTGTAAGATTGGGAGGTAAAAAGATAGACTGCAGGTGAAATAAGGCTTGAATTGTACTGGGGAAAGGGAGATGATTGTTGCACAGTAAAAAAAAAAAAGAAAAAGAGCTAGAGAGAGAACTTCTTATTGTACAGGAAGCAGCATGGTGGGAGGAGATATGCCAGCAGCTCTGTTAGCTGACCCCTGAAGTATGGAGGAGAGTTTCCAGCTCAGGGCCTGTGGCTAAAAGTGCTGACCTAGGAGCATCTCGGCGCATGTTTATGGCGCTGATCAGTCGCCATGTGAAAGGCAAACAGAGGTCGATCGGCACTATTACTCAGGGGCTTGATAAACGCAAGCCCGAGAGAGGCCTGAGTGTTCAAGGCAAACATCTGTTCGAGGAGTAATTTATACTGTGCACCTATTGTTTATTACCCAGAGTGTTTGAGCCTGTTACTTAGCAAGGACATGGTTGCTGCCTCTCTCAGCTCAGCATGAGATGGAGGATGCAATGCCTTTTTCTTTCTCTTTTTTTGTTTCTTTACTGCCACTACTTTTTTTTTGTCCTCTGGCTTTTGAATACGCATTGTCTCAGCAGTGCTGGGCCTCAATGCCAGCTGGAGGGAAGCTGTACATATATTCTGAATGTCTGAATACAGAAGATCATTCTGGGGACACAAGAAAGGGAGGGAGGGAGAAAGGTTTGTGAGCAAGAGAGCGAGAGAGAGAGGGAGAGAGAGAGAGAGTTGGGGGG
>MU551646.1:5618522-5655000 GCA_024362625.1 Silurus asotus | reverse complement strand
TATATATATATATATATATATGTATGTGTGTGTGTGTGTGTGTGTGTGTGTGTCTCAAGGTACATGGAAAGGAGTATTGGGACACCTGACTTTTCTAGCCATATGCCATATGTCTCCCTTAATTTAAAGTGTCATCCTGTCACAGCATGACAATGCCCCTGTACACAAATCCAGCTCAGTGAAGATCTGCTTTACATGGGTTGGAGTGGCCTTCTATAGAATGAGCACAAATATCCAAAAGGACACTGCAAAATATAGTGGAACATCTACCCAGAAGAGTGGAGGTTCTTATAACTGAAAAAGCATGTTCAGATGTCTACAATATTTTTATCCATATAGTGTATGATTCCACAATTTATGTCTCAATTTAATTCATTTTCAATTCATTTTTATTTGTATAGCGCTTTTAACAATGGACATTGTCTCAAAGAAGCTTTACAGGGGATAAAGAAATACGTTTTTTTCTTATATTTGTAAGTTTCCCCCTAATGAGTGAGCCAGTGGTGAATATGGCAATAAAGAACTCCCTCAGATGGCATGAGGAGAAACCAGACTCCGAATTTCCATTTATTACAGTTCCATCAATGTTATAGTGTGCAGTGATAGGCGCTTAAATGCACCTTAATAATTAACTTTTATATTGGTTCGAAAACCAAAATAATAATTTCCCAATTTATATGCCATTAGCACGGCGTCATGGCCACACCGTCCACGGCCCTTGGAACAATTTTTTTCCCATCAGCCCCCAGACATGTTGCAATCACGTCCTAATCTCTTGCACCTGTGTCTCATATTCGCCGTGATTAGTAACATGAGTTTCAGCATCTTCTGTCAAGTGTCTGTCGATTTTATGTCTGTGTGCCTCGTATTACCACAGACTCGTTTTCTTTCCATTCATTTTTCCACAGTTTTTGTTGTTAGTTTTCATTCTATCGAAATCGCCGTTTGTATCTGTCAACTCAGATCAGTGACGCAAAGCTCCCTTGCATGATAGGAAGGTATGTCCTGCTACAACTAGTTAGCATATGGGAAGTGGTAGGTCAATGGTTGAGATGGATTCAACCTTTCTAGAAGAAGGTTGAATTCAAATCCCACCACCACCACCATCAAATTGCTGATGAGCAAGGCCCTTAACCCCCTTAATGGGGAAGTGGATAGCTCATTGGTTAAGGCTTTGTGTTACTGGTTACATGCTACCGCTGTAGGGCTTATGAGCAATCTGGGCTTAGCTTCCTAACATCGTTGGGATATGCAGAAATAATTTTACTGTGCTTTGAGGTACATAAAAGCATTTATACAACTGTTTGTTTGTATAAACCACTGGATAATATCTTCTGTTAAATGCTATACAGTAAATGTAATGTAAAGGTAGTCATGTATCCTATACTAGCATGTTCTCGTAACTTTTTTGTAACTGGTGGAACGTTTGGATGGAAGTGTGTATGTGTGTATGTGTGTGTGTGTGCACTGTGTGTGGTGGGCAATGCGTCCCCCGCCGGTCATAAACAGGCAGTAACTCAGCCTTCTAATCCTTTCCTGGCTACTGATGGTGTGGATTTACTGTACTCTGGTCCTGGCATTCTCTCAGCTTCCTAAATCCAATTTGCCTACACCTCCCATAATTCACCGCTGCTCCTCGACGACATTTTACACCCATACCTCCCTGGCCTTGTTTAGTCTTTCCATACTCTTTTGATTTATTTATTTAGAAATGATGGCCTGTCTTTCTTTCACTCGGGTCCAGTAAATTAGAGCAGTTTTTCAGGACACTGTCTTGAGTTGAACATCGGTGTGTTCTTGAGAGTGGTTTTACTGCATTGGGACGTCACCCCCATCTGACTTCAAGTGCGTTTGAATGTAATTTTTTTTTTTTTCGTCCTCGCTTCCCAGTTAAATGTACCTGCTTTTCAGAGCATTTCACTATTGATTGCTGTAACCCACATCTGAGTATGTTAAGTGCACTTGTTTTTTGTAGTAGCTTGATTTTAATAGGGTCATGATTAATCGGCCTCCTACAGGTTGCTGTGTTTTTCTGCTGTGTCTCATCAGTGGTTCAATAGCCTACCCATGATGCACCTGTCATGCACATTTCCCCCAAGAGGTTACTGATGAAGCCTGCATTTGTGTTACTGTGGTAAATCTCCACAGCCGTCTCCGTTCGGTCTCCCTGGCACTTTTTCAAGCTTTGGATAAATGGTTGGGCAGATTTTAGTCATTTGTTTTGCCACCATTGCCACTTCATTTCAGTCATTTCGCTGGTGAGGATGCAGCTGGCAGATGCTTTTTAACAAATCTTCAATTAGCCCTGGTTTTGTTTGACTTCCTAGTCCAACTCACATCACCACTGTTTGTCTTGAATTTCCATGATATTTGTTCCCAATTTGGTTGGGAGTCTTTCATCACTGGCTCTTCACTGCCAAGCCTTTCCTTGATGTATAGAACAATTAGGGCTCATTAAAACAATAGCAGCCTGGTCCGTAAGTGCCAAAGTGCTGACTAATGACTGTTGTTAGAATAATCATCGTAATGGCTGTGGCATCAGCGATCGCCCAAATATCAATCACGATATTGATGAGCAGAATAGAAGTCTTAATGGTCAAATTACAGTGACAATTGTTCGGGTGGTGGGGTGAGTTGGATCTAGTTGTGGTCCTAAGGTCTGTCAGACTTTCTTTTTCTTTTCTCCCATTGTCATCCTTCTTTCTTACTTTTTTTAATTTCAACTCAATACCTTGCCTGAGAATGTTTTATTACCCTTCAACCCTTCTGTGGTGAATGCAGTGGTATGGTCCCTAAATCTGATTAAGTCAGACTAAATCAAATTTAAATGAAGTCAGAGGAGCAGGACGAATAGTGATGGGCGATTTGCACTGCCAAACATCTCCCTGCTATAGGCTGTTCTTTCACTTTCTCTTCTATTTCTCCTTTATTTATTTTTTCGTTTCTCGGCATGCCTGGGCATGAAGGACGTGTACGAGACTTTTATGGCTCTGTAGGCGTACGGCTGCCTCAGCACTTCTTGTTGAGCTATAGCTCTTGATTGCCACCATTCACGGTGCATGGCTTCAGGGATATCCAGAGAAAACACCACCTGGTGTGGTGGAGAACAGGTGCGATAGCAATATGCTCGGCTTACCTGGGGTATTAAGTTGTGTGCGTACCCTGTTCAGGTCCCAACTCAGCACGGCTTCACAGTAGTTAACTGATTAATTGGCCCTTACGAGTCCAGACGTAAGCCAATTAGCTCAGGTGCTTGGGTGGGAGAAAGGACCTCAAGAACTACGGCAGTCTTAACAAGTGCAACAAGAACATGCTGATGCCCAATATCTTTCTGATGCTACAGAACATAAACATAAACATCTTGTCCGGTTTGTGGGCTAGGCTATAACATCAGGCCTCATCAGATAAGTGCAGCTCTGCTGCCACCTACAAAACTATGACGGCTCCATAGCAAGCTGTTAGGTCAAGGGTCTTCGATACCGAGTAGCAGGAACATTTAAACGTTTGTATCATAGCAAAGAAAAACAAGGGTATACAAAGCTTGAAGTAAACACTTCAAGGGTACAACCCCAGCACCCTAAAAATAACTGGAGTATGCTGTTTGATTTAACACCACAGACTGGAGTGAAACTGATTAATTTATAAGCAACAGAATGTATTTTTTTGTGGGAAGAATTCAAACAGCCAAAATAAAATAACAGTAACAATACCATCATGTCAAATTCTAAATGACAGGCACATTTGGCTTAGTAGTATTAGCAGAATTAGTATAGCAGTGGATGTGTAATAGTATAATAGTAGTAGCATGGTAGTAGTATTGTAACAGTATAGTAATTGAAGTGTTATAGTAGTCGTAGTGTAGTAGCAGAGTATTATAATAGTAGTTTGTGTAATACGATAGTTGTAGTATAATGATAGAGGTAGTGTAGTAGTACAGTATCATTATAGTAGTAGTAACAGTAGTGTAGTAGTAGTATAGAATTGGAGCAGCTGTATAGTATCAATATAGTAGAAGCAAAATAGTAGTAGTATAGTAGTACTAGTAGCCGCATAGTAGATGTAGCAGTATAGTATTATTATAGTCATAGCAGCAGTATAGTATCATTATAGTGAAAGTAGCAGTATTATAAATGTAGTACAGTATCCTTGTAGTAGTAGCAAAAGCATAGAAATAGTATAGTGTAGTAACAGTATGCTATCATTACAGTAGTAGTAGCAGCAGTATAGTAGCAGTGTGACAGCAGCAGCAGCTGTATAGTAGCAGTATAGTACTAGTAGCAATTGTATTGTAGCAGCAGTAGTATAGTATCATTATAGTGAAAGTAGCAGTAGTATAAATGTAGTACAGTACTAGTAGAGGCATTATTGTATCATTAAAGTAGTAGCAGAAGTAGTAGCTGCAGTATATTATCAGTATAGTAGTACCAGCTGTTTTATAGTATAGAAGTATTACAGTACAGTAGCAGTTTTAACAGTAATAGTGTTTGTAGTAATATAGATTTAATGTAGTAGTAACAGTGCAGTAGCAGTTTTAACAGTAATAGTATTTGTAGTTCTATGAGTGTGGTATTAGCGCAGTAGCAGTATAAACATCTTGTCCAATTTGTGGGCTATACTCTAACATCTGGCCTCATTAGATTAGCAGTAACAAATTTTGGCCCATAACCCGACCTAAGTGCAGAGTTGCTGTTTTTTTCGGAGACCTCGGCGTCAATTGCAGTCTCCCAGAACGGCGCACATCCAGGGTCTTTATTTTTGCTTGCAGGCTAACGGCACACTATGCACGATTGCAAAAGCCGTGGCCAGACGCTGCTTAGTTCAACATTAGCAATGCAGCACTGGTTCCAGCGAAATCCTGCAAAAGCCCAGAATATGGAAATGCTAAATTTGAGAAATCCAATGCCATGTGCCAGTGAGCGCATTAGAGGTGCGTGACTGCCAGCACACATCACAATGCGTCAGCGGGCAATCTGTGTGTGGGAGATGGCTTCAAATAAAAGGACAGTGCACCAGTTTTTCACTGATTTCCCCCCAAAATCGAGTTTCTTGAAAGCATTCTCAGGAGCCAGAGTGTGTACTTTTGTTTCAGACCATGCTTTTAGCCTAGAGCAATTACAAGCAACAGGTTTTTTTTTTTTTTTTAAGAAAAAAAAAGATGTACAACTGGAAAACGAAACAAGATTATCAGTGAATGACCAGAAATTATTATAAAAGAATATTCAGAATTTTGGAGAATGGAACAGTTTATCATTAAAAGCCCACTGTACACGTTATTCACTTTTGCTCATTTGCATTCACTGTATGAACTGATTATTAATTTTTTTTTTTTCTGTGTAGAGTTCAAGTCTCTGCGGCTGACAAGTTAGAGAAAGCGCTAGCTAGGTGTGCATTGTACTGGGATGATTAATGACGGAAATAATGCAGACATGTGCAGGGATAATCTTTTAAAGTTCAGTGCTTGTTCTGTACAGTGTTTGTCTTCTGTTTTGAAATGGATTATTTATGGTGGAAAACCGTGTGAACCGACTGAGGAGCGTGTCAGCCCACACTCATGGAGAAGAATAACAATTATGACTGTGAGCTAACCAACATGTAATTGATGTTGTTTCTTTTTTTTCCCTCTCTCCTTTTCTCCCTCTCTCCCTCTCTCTCTCTATCAGCACGAGGGCAGGCGGTGCAGGCTGAGAATGTAACAGTTCTCGAGGGCGGCACAGCGCAGATCTCCTGCCGCCTACAGAACTATGACGGCTCCATAGTGGTCATCCAGAACCCGCGCAGGCAGACTCTGTTTTTTAACGGCACGAGAGGTGAGCACAGCAAGCCGGAGGGTCAGAGGCCTTTGCCACCCCCCGACTGTGTGGCATGAACATTCAAACTTTTTTATCAGAACAAACTAAATTCAGATTATACAAAAGACTTCTCGGGGTAAAGCAGGACGCAGAATCTAGAAAGCATCGTCAGCTGGAGTGCGCAGTTGGATTCCACAACAACAGTGTGCACCTGATTCCTTTAAAGGATTCATTTAACCATTATAAGCTAAACAACTGTAGTAACAATATCATCCAGTCAAATCCTAAATAGGCAAAAATTATTTTAGCCAATAATAGCCAAGCTGAGCTCCTGTTGTTGAATAAATAGTATTGTCAAAAAGTCAGGAGTTAAAAAGCTTTTTATTAGCATTTCAACCATAGCAGTTTGCGTATCGTCCAAACCGTTCTACGGATGACGCCATCTCCTCAAAAATAAGGACTCATATGTACAGGAGTTGTAAAATGGTTAAAATATATTAGTAGAATAGTATAGAAGTAGTGTAGTAGGATAGTAGCAGCAACATTATAGTAGACAAAAGTGGTCACATTGTGGTGATAGTAGAATAGTTACAAAAAGGGTAGTGTAGTAGTTGTAGTAGTATAGTAATGGAAGGGTTAGCATTGTGGTGATATTATTATAGCAGCGGAAGGGTTAGCATTGTGGTGATAGTTATATAGAAGCACAAGGGTATTATTGTGGTGATAGTAGTAAAGTAGTGGAAGGTTTAGCATTGTGGTGATAGTAGTATAGTAACGGAAGGGTTAGCATTGTGGTGATAGTAGTATAGTGTAAGAAAGATCCCCTGCCCTCTCGTCGTGTCTCTTCTCCCTCAAGGCCTTAGGAGCGCTCCGGAGCAATGAAAGACGATTAAAAATAAAGTCTGGTTTATTCAATACAACTGCTCAAAAAACTGAGCTGCAAGGCCGGGTAGATATACACATCAGTCCAAGCCATAGTGCGCAGGAAAGGCAGGGAGGTCATTGCGACACGGACAGAGTTATCGTGTGTTGACAGAGATAGGGTTAGAAACATATGTGCGTGAGAAAATGGAACAGGATGTGCCTATAGCTATCTTCTAACTGAACGTCCTTGGTCTTCTAACATCCAGTCACGCGATAGCACAAAATGTACAGGTCAGCAAAGACAGGAGCATCCTGTCTCCAAGAAGGTCAAGATAGGAAGGTTCGCCAAGGCTACTAAAGAATACATTTCAACATATAGTAACGAAAGGGTTAGCATTGTGGTGATTGTAGTATAGTAACGAAAGGGTTAGCATTGTGGTGATAGTAGTATAGTAACGAAAGGGTTAGCATTGTGGTGATAGTAGTATAGTAGCGGAAGAGTTAGCGTTGTGGTAAAAGTAGTATAGTAGAGGAAGGGGTAGTATTGTGTTGATAGCAGTATAGTAACACAGCGCAGTCTCACCCCACAGCGTGTCATATCGACGCTGTGGACATCCGACGCCAAGGGGTACCCCCTTCGCGTCGCTTTTCGACGTAGAGAGATGGTACCTCCCTTCGCCTCGCTTTTCGACACAGATGGTTGAGAGCCCGTATGCTACACTTTTCAACGCTGATCGCTGTCCTATACACTGAATAAAGTATTATCTATCATAATAAGTGTACAGGAATAATTTTTTAATTACGAAAAATCCTGAAGATGTCCATAGCCCTAACCCTAACCCTAACCCAAACCCTAACCCTAACCCAAACCCTAACCATAACCCGCAAATTGGGTCCCGTCCATCTGTGTCAAAAAGTGAAGCGAAGGGTTTCCCGTCCCTCTACGTCAAAAAGCGACGCGAAGGGGGTACCCTTGGCGTCGGATGTGGACGCCGTCCGACGCAACATCCACAGCGTCGACACGTGACGATGTGGGGTGAGACTGTGTTGAGTAACAGAAGTGGTAGTATTGTGGTGATAGTAGTATAGTAACAAAAGGGTTAGCATTGTAGTGATAGTAGTATAGTAACAGAAAGGGGTAGTATTGTGGTGATAGTAGTATAGTAACAGAAAGGGGTAGTATTGTGGTGATAGTAGTATAGTAACAGAAGGGTTAGCATTGTAGTGATAGTAGTATAGTAACAGAAAGGGGGAAGTATTGTGGTGATAGTAGTATAGTAACAGAAAGGGGTAGTATTGTGGTAATAGTAGTATAGTAACAGAAGGGGTAGTATTGTGGTGATAGTAGTATAGTAGAGGGAGGGGTAGTATTGTGGTAACAGAAATATAGTAACAGAAGGGTTAGCATTGTAGTGATAGTAGTATAGTAACAGAAAGGGGTAGTATTGTTGTGATAGTAGTATAGTAACAGAAAGGGGTAGTATTGTGGTAATAGTAGTATAGTAACAAAAGGGGTAGTATTGTGGTGATAGTAGTATAGTAGAGGGAGGGGTAGTATTGTGGTAACAGAAATATAGTAACAGAAGGGTTAGCATTGTGGTGATAGTAATATAGTAGCGGAAAGGGTAGCATTGTGGTGATAGTAGTATAGTAGAGGAATGGAATAGTATTGTGGTAATAGTAAATATAGTAACAGAAGGTGTAGTATTTTGGTAATAGTAGTAATATAGTAGTAGTAGTAGTAGTAGTAGTATAGTGTTTGAATGTTTATTAAAGTTGTATGAAAGTACTGTAGTGGCAGCAGTATGCTGGTGGTGGTAGCATAGTGGTAATAGTACGGTAGTAGTAAAAGAGTGGTAGTATACCAGTAGTAGTAGGAGTAGACGTATGGTAGTAATGTAGTAATGAAAGCAGTAGTAATGTTGTTGAAGTAATGTAGTATAGTGGTAGTAATATAATAGTAGTGGTATACTAGTGGTAACTATTGCAGTATTAGAATAGTGCATAGTGGCAGTAGGAGTAGTAGTAGTATTGTAGTGATAGTAGTAATGTTGTTAAAGTTAAATAGTATAGTAGTTATAGGATAGTGGTGGTAGTAGTATAATGGTATTAATAGTAGTAGAATATCAGTAGTGCAGTAGTATAGGTATGGTAGAAGTAAAGCAATGGCAGCAGTAGTGTAGTAGTAGTAATGTTTTTGAATTATTGTAGTATAGTAGTAATACAGTGGTAGTAGTTGTAAAATAACAGTAGTGCAGTAGTAAAAGTGTAGCAGTAGTAAAGTGATGGCAGTAGTCTGGCAGTAGTGTTGTAGTCATAGAATAGTGGTAGTAGTAAAAATGCTGTTGTAGTAATGTATTAGTATACATTACTACAACAGCATTTTTACTACTACCACTATTAGTAGTAGTATGGTAGTATTACAGTAGTAATATGAGAGTAGCAGCAGTACTGTAGTATGCTGAAGTATAATACATGTAGTATAGTTGTAGCAGTGTATTGGTAGTGTAAGAGTATAGCAATAGGAGAAGTGGTAGTATAGTATTAGTACAGCAAAAGAAGTATGGGAGTAGTATAGTGATGGTAGAATAGTAGTAGTAGTAGTAGTAGTAGTAGTTGTAGCAACTGAGATGTATCCTATAGTTAAATGGAGGTAGGTGTAGGTGTTTCTGCTCTCCTGTTTAATAGTGATGAATTGATTAGAAGAGACTGGGGCCAGCTTGTTTGATTGGTTGCTGTCGGTGATAGTAGTATAGTAACAGAAGGGTTAGCATTGTAGTGATAGTAGTATAGTAACAGAAAGGGGTAGTATTGTGGTAACAGTAATATAGTAACAGAATGGGTGGTATTTTGTTAATAGTAGTAATAGTAGTAGTAGTAGTAGTATAGTGTTTGAATGTATACTAATACATTACTACAACAGCATTTTTACTACTACCACTATTAGTAGTAGTATGGTAGTATTACAGTAGTAATATGAGAGTAGCAGCAGTACTGTAGTATGCTGAAGTATAATACATGTAGTATAGTTGTAGCAGTGTATTGGTAGTGTAAGAGTATAGCAATAGGAGAAGTGGTAGTATAGTATTAGTACAGCAAAAGAAGTATGGGAGTAGTATAGTGATGGTAGAATAGTAGTAGTAGTAGTAGTAGTAGTAGTAGTAGTTGTAGCAACTGAGATGTATCCTATAGTTAAATGGAGGTAGGTGTAGGTGTTTCTGCTCTCCTGTTTAATAGTGATGAATTGATTAGAAGAGACTGGGGCCAGCTTGTTTGATTGGTTGCTGTCGTCTTTGATTGTTTGTTTGATAGACATCTTTCCACCAGTAAAATGCTTTGCAGCAGGAGCTGAGCTGACATTCATTTCTCGGCAGAGCTTTTATCATCATATTGTCACGTCTATGTTTTTGAATGACGGTATTACAGATTCAATCAAAAAAAAAATTAAAGTTTTGATTTCTTTTTTTATTTATTTTTTGCCATTACACATTTTCTACAGAGTTTTGTATTTTTTTTTTTAAGATATCTTGTGTTAACAACTACTGCACTGCGTTTTTTTTTTTTTTTTTTTTAACAGTTTGACCCTGTTTAAAGGAATGAGAGTGTTGTGGGTGGGAAAAGGATCTGATTAAAGGTTGAGGTTGATTAAATGTAAATGAACTCTTGTTCTATTTCCAGTTCAAGGTGGAGGACATAAATAAGCAATGGTGTAGGCTTGTGTGCTTCTTCAATTTGTTTGTTTCGTTGGAAGCGAATCACCTCTTATTTGCAGCTCGATTTTCTGTAAAAAAATAAATAAATAAAGTGTTTGAGTTTAATATCTGCAGCTCCACAGTGAAAGAGTGTCAGCTCGTAGCTGGTCTAAATGCTCTCAGAGCATCTCGGTTCACTGACTAATGGATTTTGATGGCGGATTTTAAATGAATGGCGAAGCAGAAAAATCCCCCCGGCCCTAGACGGCACAGCGACCTATCAGGGCCGTGCATTTTTCCCCTGACCCTGTTCAGATTGGCTGGCCATGAATGGTATGCAAATGAGGCATGACTAAAGGTGACACTGGCTTGGACAATGCTTTGACATTTTGCTGCCATTTAGCATTTGGGAAGGCATTTATCTGCTTTAAAGGCGGCTCTTTGCTTCTCGATGCTCAACAGGGTCAAATGAATAGGTTCGCTCAGATACAAGCTTGTCTTACACATTAGTCAGTTTCATACTGACTGCTTTAGTTTCCCCTCCTTTATGGAAACTCTCAGCATGTATCCCTTAGAGGTTTGAGTAAGAATTCGCAAGTTTGGAAGTAGAAGGTACTTCATTGGATTTAAATGTCATAAATTACAATACAACACAATATTGAAGTATTTTGTATATAGGAAGTATAATATTACTATAGTTGCAAAAATGTAATGTAAATGGTATAATTGCATAAGTATGAACGCCCTCCACCATTGTTGTGATAGTAGTTGTATAGTAGCTGAAGTATTAGTGTTAGTATCAAAGTTGTGTTATCATAATATAGTTTTTACATTTCAAAGACAAATATCTTACTTTTTACTTAACTATAGTTAGCAAAATTAGTCTTTCCTTTCTGGATAAAAATTTAACTGGTCAAACACGCAGCAACCACCAATCACCAATCGAGGAAGGTTGAAGCTCAGTGGTTAAGGCATTGGACTCTGGATCGGAAGGTTATAGGTTCAAATCCTAGCACCACCAATCTGCTACTGCTGGGCCCTTGTGCAAGACCCTTAATCCTCAACTCCTCAGTTGTAAATCACTTTGGATAAAAGAGTCTGTTAAATGCCATAAATGTTGAATGTTGAACTAATGCTGAACTAGCTATATCAGGGTCGAGCTCTGTGACACCAATTGGAGAGTAACATTTGGGTTTTTTCACATAAACTGAGTTGATTATATTATAATCTTTACCAATCTTGTGGTAAAGATTATAATAGGTATAATGATAAAATGATAATAAATCATTTATGTAAGCCAAATTAAATCATAGTTCTTTGGATGATTAAGTACATTTGAAAGCAAATACTTCTGTACTTTTACTGAAGTGAAAGTTTAAAGGACTCATGTTTACGTTTACTGGAATCATATTTTACCTACTGTATTTGCACTTTTACTGAAGTAGTCGTGTAGTGGTAGTAGTACAACAATATAAGTGATGTAGTAGTATAGTGGTAATAGAATGAAAGTAATAGTGCATAAGTAGTAGTAAAAGTATGGTAGTTGTATAGTGGTGATATAAAAGAAGTAATAGTGTATAAGTACAGTGGTAGTGTAGTAGTAATGTGGTAGTATAGTGGTGGTAGAATATTATTGTATTAGTGTGGGAGCAGTATTGTTGAGTAGTAGTACTCAATCTGTATTCCTCAGAGGCAACACACTATCGAGGTTGTGATTTATATGAATATTGCATTGCATAAGTATTTACCCCCCCACGTTACTTTGAGATTGCCTATATTAAATCTAGTGCAACCAGCTGCAATTACAAGTCACATCATTAGTTGAATGCAGCTGACCTGCATGCAATAAAATTATAATGATCTCATTATAAATACACCTGTTCCTGAACAGCTCCACAGATTATACATCTGAGGCAAACATCAAGGCAACGAGCAATCAAAACAAGTCTGGGACAAAGACCTAGAAACGTACATTTGAAAAAAGCTTTGGTTAAATCTAGTACAAATAGATATGGTATAAGAACATGATATAGCAATGCATACAGGAGGTTTTTCTACCAAAGGTTAGTTATTAGGTAGGGATGGTAGGGGTCAAAAGAGGACAAGAAGAGGACAAGGGTAATTGTGAAGAAGCTGAACAGATCCACATTTTACATGGGTTTTCTGGAAATCAGTAGCCACTCATTATCACATTATATGTATTTATACATATAATTTGTGGCATATACTATTTTACATATACTATGTAAGTTGAGCCAGGAAAAATGATGAAGGCAGCAAGAGTTTATTCATGCAAATGGAGTATTGATAAGTATGGTATTAGTGGTCAAAACTGCTGCTGCTGAAAGAGTCTGAGGACTGCTCAAAGTCTGAAGCATGTTCAAACATAGAGATGTTTGAAACCATGCTGTTGCTGCAAAAGGTGGAATAAGATTGACCCCCTGTACCATATATATATATATATATATACAGGGGGTGCTGAGGAGCTGGAGGATAGAATGGAAATACACATACCACCTGCAGAGATGGCGTCTGGCTAGTTTACCCAGAATACGAAGAGTTACATAATTGAAGAATCACACCCAATAAGCTACATCCCAGCATCGAGATTCATGGCTGAGCTAGAAATTTTACTTCCATTTTACCTTTTCAGAATTACCTTATAGCAGGTTGAAATACTCACACAAGGTTACTGGTACTCCTATTCTGGATTCTTCACGTCATTGGAAAGTGCTTCATTTACTCCCTTAGTCAGTGCTTCTATCCCTCTCTCATCCTCACACACTCTGCTCATCTATCTATTCACTTGCTTCTACTTTTCTTAACGAAGTATTTCTCTCAGTTCCTCTTCTAGGTCAGCGCCTTTAAGAAAAACCTTTAAGCTTAAAAAAAATAAAAATACAGGGCTAGAAAATAAACTGAAAAACGAAAGTGTATTTTGTTTCCCTTTTTTTGCAGGCAAATGTAATATGCTGCCAGAACAACATTAAAGCGAAAGGCAATATGAAAAAGTTTTAAAAAAAATAAATAAATAAATAAATCAAAAAGAATATTATACAAGATAAAGAAAATAGGCCTAGGATATTTTCTGATATACAGTATTATTGCATGAATAATCCTGGTTGCAAATATCAAATAAATTATCGCTAATTTATTTATTTATTTATTTATTTATTTATTTGACTTTTTCCTTCCGTATTTGTCGCTCGATCCGGCATATCCTGTTTTTCTTTTAATATTGGGCATTGAGAGACGCCCCTGCACTCTTAATGTAGCTGGGAATTAATTAAAAGTTCATAATCGTTTATTTTTGTTGATTCAGTGTTTTTTTTTTAAGTCTGTGTTTGCGTTCATGTAAAAAAAAAGAAAAAAAGGATATTTTAAAGGATAAGCTGTCAATGAAAAAAATTTTGTCTGCCTACTTTAAAAAGACAAGGCCATAAATTAATTCATATTGCCATTATACTGTGTTAGTCACTGACCCTGAAATGCATTCCATAAATATTTCTTTAATGTAACAACAGGTCAAAAACATATTTTCATAATAAAGTGTGGATAATTGTAAAGGTGATTAAACTAATACAGAAACCAAGAAAATGAAAGCCAACATTAAATGCTGTAGCATAATACCATGCAGTGCCATCAATGTCAGCAAGATCTTCTCTGCTGGACGAAACACCACAAAAATCACAGATATTGTGCAAGAATACAATATTTATTAACTTATTACCAATACAGGTAGTCGTCGACTTACAACCTATGCAACTTACGACCATTCGACTTTACGACCACAATCGCTTGCCGCGGCGTACGTTATTTTTTTTACCAGCTTCCGGCATAATTTCACAGTATTGTACATATAGCCTACTCTACTTATGACCAAATCATGTTACGACTGATTTGTTGGTCCCAATTGTGGTCGTTAGTAGACGACTACCTGTAGACTATACTCTTCATTTCATAGTGTTCCTCTGACTTGTGCTCCTTCTCGTAGTATGTTTAGATTTGAGTTTCTATCCAGTTATATTTCAGCCATCAAATAATATGTTGCCAGGGTCAAAATCTGCATATAGGCCTTTAGAATCAGCAGCGTAAAGCAGTGGCAGGCCATGCATTTGATACCTGGGCCTTCAGTGAGGACTTACCCGACTTAATCCACCTCTTAATACCACCACTATCACGTCGCAATTATAGAAAACATCAATACTGTACAAAAAAGCAATATAACAACGTGTGGCATTACAGAGAGAGAGGCATTTTGCATATGGAGGGTATATGCAAGCTCCAAACCTCTACACTACAACCCCAACTGTGCCACTTACATCATCTGGAGCAGTTCAGAATCAACATTTGTCTGAAAACATGACAAAAGAAAATCTAAATGTTAATAAAATACAACCTACTCATCAAAGATGCACACTCATAACTTGCTTCGCTCCTCAGAGGCTGTAATCCAGTATTACTGATCAAATTTACTGGTCAAATTTATGAGATTAATACTGATGCTTTTGATAGAGTTAATGTATGTGGGCACTGCAGCTATTCACAAGATGTGTTGAATTATGTTTCTTTAGTAATAGCATTCATTCTCGCTATATGAGATACCTCGTGTTATGCAGTGCTCTTTTATACAGCATTTCTGTATAATATTGGTGGTTTCTATAGCCGTAGCGTCATAACGGTGGTATTATCATGTGAAGCGATTCAGGTAAGACACCACTGAAGGCCAATTTGTGAACTGCACGGCCTGTCACTGATAGTTCACGCCTCTATTTTGGGAAGCCCTTGTGTCTACCTTATACCTAAAGTTCCACCCCTTAAATTTCGAGTAGAATTTATATGTTTAGTAGATCTGGCAGTCATGACATGTTTTTAGCTCACCTGCACAAACGGCAGGTTAAACTTTCTTGAAACTCTGTAAACATGCAACTAGGGAAGTGGTAGCTCAGTGAATAAGATGACCGGAAGGTCATAGTTTTAAATCCCAGCATCACCATGCTGCTGTTGGAGGCTTAACCCTCACTTGCTCAGCTGTATAATTGGATAAGGCAAACAGTCTTGATCTCATTTATATCATTGCTCTACCAGTTTTTCCATCCCTCATTCAATTCTTAACCCTCCCTTCACTTTTATCATTCAACCCTTAGCTCATTGTCACACTTGCTGCCTCATTCCATCCTCCACTTCATTCCCTTGCTCCCATACTCCCGCTGCTTACTGGCATCCTCACTCGCTCTTTTAGTCCTTGCTGCGCTTATACCTTCACCTCTTTGCTTCCTTCCACCCACACTTGATCCTTTCTTCTGTTGCTCATTCCATTAGAACGTTTTCTCAGCGAACTCAAAGACAGAAATAAGCACGAGTGTGGAGGCCAGACACAGTCCAGCACATCCGCCTTCTCTCTCGGGGCTGCAATTATTGTATATTTTGTGCGTTGCACCAATTGCATTGAGACGCTAAGTAAGAAAAGGACATACGGTCATTTCTTCCTAACGCTTGCCAGAAAAGCAGAAGGCCACTCGGGAGAACGTTAGCCTTCAGTCAATATATAATGAGCCTGCTCTCACTGCCTCACATCGCAAAGGCTGGTCCACTTATCATTATTTGTTATTATTCTCAATTTCTGACTATCGATTCTGCTTCTATACTAAAGGAAGAATAGAATCTTTTTCACTTTACCTCTCTTTTTCTTATGTTCTGCATTCTGTTCTTTCTGGAGGACGTTGCTGACCAGCTCTTGTGCAAGACTGCACTTTCTTTCCAAAGTACATTATCATCTCCTTGTTTCTTCCCTTCTTTACCTCTCTTCTCTGCTTATCTTTTCTCTAATACTTTTTCTATTTTCGCTTTGCTTATCTCTTTTCTTCCCATTTCTTCTCTCCTTTCCTCTCTGCTCATTTCATCTGCTCTCCTCTCCCACACTTTTCTCTTCTCTTCTTTTCTCTTCTCGTCTCTTCTCTTCTCTTCTCTTCTCTTCTTTTTTCTTCCCATCTCCTTTTCCCTCCACTCCTGTTTCCTCTTTACTTCACTGCTCTTCTCTCTGCTCGTTTCTTAACATCTACCGCCTCTTACACTCTCTGCCCCTTTTCTCTTTTCCTATCTCCACTTCTTCTCTTTGCTCATCTCTACTCATCTCATCTGCTTTCTTCTCCTACACTGTCTGCTTCTTTTCTCTTCTCTTCTTTTTTCTTCCTCCCATCGTTTCTTTCCTACACTTTCTTTGGTCTTTCCCCCACTCTTCTTCTCTCTGCTTGTCTTATCTGCCCCTCTTCGCCATCTCCTCTCTTCTTCTCTCTTTTCTTTCTCTTTTTCCATTTCTTTCCTGTTCCTCTTCATGCCACTCCTCTCTTCTGTTATCTCCTCTTCACCCCGCGTCCCTTGTCCTCTCCTATTCCTTTTTGCATCAGCTCATCTCTTGGATTTTCTCATTTCCTTTATTGGCTGCCCCCGGTTTACTATCGAAACTCGGTCACCTCTCGCGTTGTCCGGGACCCAACACTGTGACATCTCATCTTCATTTCTGGACTCCTGGCTCTGATCCATATCCTCTCTTTATATTTCATTCCCTCTGGTGGGTGTAGCATTCAATTTTTTCCCTTCGCTTCACAAAATTTCCCTTCAAACACACTTATCTTCCCAGAAGAGTGGAGGTTATTATAACAGCAAATGGGGACTGGGGATGTTCAAAAAGCACATACCAATCCTATGGTGTCCAATATATTCATGAAACTTGAATATATTTTAGAGTACTCAATGCGTAGCTTTTATAGCAGTATAGATTTACTGTCCTCTATTGTCAAAATAGCTGGCGACAAAAGTGTGTACAACCCTAAGTGATAACAGCTGTACTTCATTTAACTATTCCATGCCATTTGACAGGACCATACAAATTTGTGTATCTTGTATTAGAGCAGTTCAAATGTGGTGATTTGAGTACAATTCTCTCATACTGACCACTGGATGTTCAACATGGCGTCTCATGGCAAAGGGGTAAGATGATTTGAGAATTAGAATTGTTGCTCTTCAAAAAGAGCATCTAGGTTATAAGAAGATCGGTAACACACTGAAACGAACAGTACATTGGCCAGGGTCATACAGATGTTTTCCAAGACAGGTTCCACTCGGAACAGGCCTCGCAAGGGTCTATCGGACAATTCCTGTGGTCTGATGAGACTAAGATAAACTTGATTTGCTTAGATGGTGTTCAGCATGTGTGCCGATGTTATGTCTTGCCTACAGTCGATCATGGTGGTGGTAGCATCATGGTCTGGGGCTGCATGAGTGCAAATTGCCTTGTTGAGGAAGCTGAAGGTGATGGAGTGGCCAAGTATGTCCCCTGCAACAACCTGTGCAAGCTCTGGTGAATTTCATGCCCAGGAGAATTAAGGCAGTTCTATATATCAATGGTGCTCCCACAAAATAGTGACACTTTGGACACAGTTTTGACATGTTCACTTAGGGTGTATTCACTTTTGTGGCCAGTTATTTAGACAATAATGTTTGTATGTTGAGGTATTTTTAGAGGACAGTAAATCTGTACTGCTCTACAAGCTGCACATTGACTACTCTATAATATATCCAAGTTTCATTTCTATAGTATTGTCCCTTGGGAACATATAATAAAATGGGTGCCGAAATGTGATGGGTGGACTCACTTTTGTGAGATACTGTAGATAAAGATGTGGTAAAGTGAAGAGAACAGTCTCTATAGAAACTAGACATGTTGGACAGCTTCATCAGCTCTTCGAGCTTCACGCTTCAGTAGGACATGTATTTCTTTGCTTCTCTTCATTTTCGCGTCCTGTCATCTTCCTAGCTCGGTGTTTGTCTCCCCATCTCGGCCTCTCGCCATCCTTCTCTGTCTATATATCATTTTCTCCCTCAGCTGTCTCACTTAATAAAGATGAAGAACCCTCGCTAATAGCAGTGTATTAGCTTGTATTAGCTTTCTTGGCATGACCATGGCACGATTAGAGTACTGCAAGGCTTTTCTGTGTCATAACTTTTGACACATATTCAATTATAGAACATTTTACACAAGCAAAGTTTTACCGAAATGATAGATAGATAGATGGATAGATGGATAGATGGATAGATAGATAGATAGATAGATAGATAGATAGATAGATAGATAGATAGATAGATAGACACACAAATCAAGTCTAATGCTTCTTTCCATGAGCAACTTCTATCTCTCGCTGTACCATTCTGAATAACAATGCTAAAGCTTTCTGTCTCTTATTCTCTTTCTCTCTCTCTCTAACTCTGTTTTTCAGCTCTGAAGGACGAGCGGTTTCAGATGGTGCTCTTTACACCACGCCTGGTGCGCATCACGCTGACTAACGTGAGCGTGTCTGATGAGGGTGGCTACTTCTGCCAGCTCTACACAGACTCCACGCACCACCAGGTGGCCACGCTTTCAGTGGTGGTTCCCCCTGAGGTACCCACTGTGGAGGTGAAGAGTGAGGCAGTAGAGGGTGGAGAGGTGGAGCTCACCTGCATGTCAGAGAGAAGCAAACCTCCCGCTACACTGCGCTGGGTCCGGGACCGGCGCGAGATTCCGGGTAAGTGTGTGTGTGTGTTGCATGAGTCTGTATGCACCATACAGAAAATAAAAATGCTCACTCGTTCATCATTCGGTTATTTCTTTATTCAGTCATCACTCACTCATTCACTCACTCACTCATTCACAGAATCATACATTCGTTTATTTATTCTCTCATTCACTTACTCACTCACTCACTCACTCACTTACTTACCCATTCATTTGTTCGTTCATTCATTTATTTAGTCGGCCAGTCATTCATTCACTCACTCATTCTTTCACAGAATCACACGTTCATACACTTAAACATTTATTAACTCACTTAATTTATAATTTTCACCCATTCGTTTGCTTATGCATTCATTCATTTATTCATTCAGTCACTCACTCATGCATTTATATACAGAATCACACATTCGCTTATTCATTCACTCAATTATTTATATTTTACCCATTTCTTCATCCATTCATTAATTTGTTTGTTCATTAATCAGCCACTCATTCATTCATTCACTTACTCATTATTTTATTCATAGAATCACATTCACTCACTCACTCATTTCCAGAATCATGCATTCACTCATTTATACACTCACTCACTGATTTATTTACTTACTCATTTAATTTTTTGCTGATTCATTCACTAACCCTAACCCTAACCCTAGTCATTCACAGAATCATGCATTCGCTTATTTATTTACTCACTCACTCACTCACTCACCCATTCCTTTATTTATTTATTCATTTATTTACTCAGTCACTAAATTGTGCATTCATTCATTCTTTCATAGTATTGTACATTTACTTATACGTTCTTGTACTCCCTCTTTCATTCATCTATTTGTTTATTTACTCATTACCTTATTCATTCATTAATCAAATTACTCTTTTACATGCTCATTCCCTTTTTCATTCTCTCATTCATTAATTTATTCTTTTACTCGCTCAGCCACCATTTTCCCCATTTCCCTACAATTTTTCTGATTTGATCAACACAATTTAGGAAAAACACCAGTTTCCCTCAATTTGCTTCCATTACCTGTTCTCTCTCTCTCTCTCTCTCTCTCTCTCTCTCTCTCTCTCTCTCTCCGTCTGTCTGGTTTATCGGTTCTCTTTTCCTAAAAAGGTTGTCTGCCTTTGTACTCGCTCTGCCCGTTGTGTCTCTTTTGTTCTCCTAATCTCTGTCATTTGTCTGTCAGAGAATCAGCACACCTCTCTGTTGCTATTTTGTAACACTCCTAGACACATCTGTCCATCTGGCCATCTGCCTGATTGGTCCCCTGCCACACAGCCCTCTCTCTCTAACACACACACACACCTTACACACCATACACACCTCACACATTCAAAGATAAACAGATAAGCTGTCCCAGCTGTGTGCCAGAGGCGGTACCCAGGTGCTTGTGTGTGTTAAATACTTTACGTTGCCCCTGTCTGTACTGTCTCTCTCGCTCTTTTACTGTTATCACTTCTCTTTCATTATCCCTAACACTCGTCCCTACTACTCACTCTGTTTTATAGGCATGACAAATTATAAAATATTTGTATTGACAAATCTTGGATTTAAATTATGCAAGTAAAAAAAAAAAAAAAAGAATGAAATTGATAATCGCAAAAAGTCAGTAAAATTGTAATGGGTGCGCATACCTCACTACATTATTCCTCTCTTTCTCTCTTCCTCTCGCTCCCTCTCTCTCTTTGTCTCTCTTTCTGGCTATTATTATGGATTACAGGAGTAATTAGTTGCGCTAAATCCCTATTAAATACCTCGAATGAATGTTTTACTCATCTGCAAAAGCAAACACTGCAAAATCCCCATGCCTCTATACACTCCAATATTTATTTATCTTATTAGGTGTATGTAAGAGACAACAGGTCACTCTAAACAGCATTTCGACTGGGTGACACATTTACTTTTACATTGTAGCAGTTAAAGCAAAGTACAAGAACATTAGCTGTAATACGGTCAATCATTTGAGTTTAATTATAAGTCATGTTTCTCCTGTGATTATTGCAAGACTTTACATAGGACTACACATTTACTACTACATTCACAAGGGATTCATGTGTTTAGAAGATCCCCAGGCCTCACTTCACCTACATCAGTTCCTAACTCCATGGTGTCTGAATAAAATCTCACAAACTCTACTGAAGCACACAAAAAAAATCTAGTGGAACTTCTTCCCAGAAAAATGTTATTATAACAGCAAATGGTGACTAAATTAGAAATTGGATGGCAAAAAAGCATTCAAATTTTATAGCTAGGTGTCCACAAACGTTTGCTGATTTCTGCTAATCTACTGGAGGTCGGAATAATTTCATTGGGAATGAGCGCTGTCTTTGTAGATGTTCATAGGCAAGTTTTTTGTAGTAAATCCCTAAAGAATAAAAGAGTAAAAAAGCAATAACTAAATAGGAAAAAGGAGAGACGATTGTTCACGATGCACAGTAAACACAAAAAGTGCTGATGTCTGTCCGTCTGTCTCTCAGGTGTGGTGTCTCAGCAGGAGAACGGAAAGACGGTGAGCATATCCAACACCATACGGCTTCCTGTGGAGAGGAAGGACAACGGTGCTGCTCTCAGCTGTGAGGCTTCTCACCCGGCCCTTGTGGGACAAAAGCGAGTCCGCCATTACCGCCTGGATGTCCACTGTGAGAGTTTTAACTTTATTTATTTATTTATTTATTTTTGAACTACATCTAGTAGATTTCCTGGCACAGGTTAGTATTAAAACCTGCAGTCTTTACAAGAATAAACCGGAGCTGCAATTTTATTGCTTTTGCACTGTAAAAGGAAACAATGGGCACTGCTAATCACAGACCATTAGCGCTAGTTATTAGCCCACAGAATAGCCATCTGCTAAAGCCTTTACTCTTGGCAGGATTTTAAAGGCAATTGCCTCTAATTACGTTGTTGCCTGATTACAGACAAAGAAGCGACGTAATATCTGTGTCTATGTGTGACGCTTGGCAACGTGCACGTAGAGCTCAACTACAAAGCGCTACAACAAGCTCTTCATGTTCTCTTTTCCTGTCTTTTTGCAGTTGCCCCGACGGTGAGGATCAGCCCCCCTCAGGGCATTCTGCGAGAGGGGGACTCGCTCAGCCTTGCTTGCATCGTCACTGGAAATCCACTGTGAGTGTGTACACGCGTGGTTGTGTGTTGTGCTTATGGATTTACAATCATGGTTGCCAGATGTATATCCCCCCCTAATAGATCTTCCATGCTCAGAAGATCAGCCCAATCCAGATCAGATGAAAAGATCATGAGAAGCTCAACGGGAGCCAAAAGCAGATTCAGAGATCCCAGATTTAGGGTGACTTGTACCTAGCATTTGATTTTCTTTTTTCCTTTTTTTTTTCTATCCAACCCATTCTGAAGTGAATTAAAAAGGCTGTGAGTTTGGAGCCATTAAAGCCCTCTGCAGTCTTGTAAGTAAAGTGAGGACCGAAAGGATAGATGTAGGGAAAATGTGCCAGCACTCGTTTTTTTCATAGGGTGGGGTGTCTGGGTGGGGGTTGGGGGTGACAGACGACAGATGGAGTGGAGAGAAGTGATGGACTTGGAAAGGCTCTTGAGGATGAGAATGTAGGAAGGATACTGGGATAAGTGCGCTGGCCAGACAGAGTGAGATGAGTACAGGTTAAGTTTGAGGGCGTAAAGGAAAATGGTGTGCACGTGGTGAGCAAGGCTTGTAAAGATGAATGAGTGAGAGGCCAAGACGGAGACAGCAACTCACAAGCCCTGAGCTCACAAGCCCTGAACACTGAGTGCATCACTCCTTTATAGAGCTATAATGATTCTGCTCCTCTGACATTAATCACCAATTAAACCCTGTACACTGTTGTTGCCGAGGTGTGTTTATTAGTAGCCTACAGCTGTTTGTTAGGTCCTGCCTGTGCGGACATGATTGCGTGAGTGTGTTTGTGTGTGTGTGTATGTGCGTGACACAGGATGTGAATCCTGGGCAGGCTTTAATTAAAAGTGTCCAGGAGGATTATTGGCAGAGCTGATAGAGGGATTGTAATCTAGCCAGGAACGGATGACGGATAAAGCTCTTTTTCAGCCATTGGGATGAGAACAGGCTCATGGAATCTCATCGCAGATGTGACGGTGTGCGCCTTCCATGATCTCTCAGCGTTCAGGGTCTTTGTACTACAGCTTTCCATGAGTTATCTCGCTGGTCTCGACATCAGGGTCCAAATGTATTCACACTTGCACTGGGATTTCAGATATTCCGCTCAACCTGGATGCTCATGCCGAGGTTTAGTGTAGGTTGATGTTGTAGTCGGTTGAGCCGAGAGCTGCACGCGCAAGCACCATGTCATGGAAAATGCGAATTGTGAATCGACTCGTAAGCAAATCGTGAAATGTGGTGAGGTTCTGTTTGAAATCTTCTCCCTGCTCGCTAATGGGAACTGCCATCTTTTTCTCTTTAAGTGTATACGATTCATGATGACCGTATGACCATGTGACACTCTCACGCGCTCTAAAACTGCTAAATACTGTTCAGGTTACTTGTATTGGAGGAAAATCATGAAGTACAAAGCACAGTTTGTAGTCATCAATAATCATTAAAGATGTCCAGGCAAATGTTTTTTTCATGACTGGTCAGTAATGTGTCCCATTACATCACATCATCACATCATTTAGCACTGGATGCTGGTATTGGTTTTTGGTATCCAGTTTCAGTATTATTAGTAACCCTAGCATTTACCTAACTGAGGTCAATGCAATTTGCATCTCGATGCATAGCCAAAGATACGATAAATTGAAGGTACCAATGAAGCAGCTACCTACGCATTATGATTCACCCCTATAATGGCATTTAGCAGACACCCTTGTCCAGGGACTCCAGAGATCAATGAATAAATCTACACTGGTACACTAGATTACAAACTTAGAACAAATCAACCTACAACTGATTTTTTTTATGTAAAAGACTAAGCAAACCTGGAATAGTGCTAGTGTAAGTGTTTCAGGAAAAGGTGGGTCTTCACCTGTCACTTGAAGATAGACAATGACTCCGCTGTTCGGACATCTAGTGAAAGTTAATTGTACCACCTCGGTGCCAGAACAGAAAAGAGCCTTGAGGTATAATTACCTCTTACCTTGAAAGAAGGTAATTCCAGTCGAGCAGTGCTGTAGGATCTCAGACAGCGTGGTGCAGTGCAAGAAGTGATGAGGTCTCTGAGGTTAGAGGGTGCTGGCCCATTTTTGGCTTTGTAGGCAAGCATCAGTGTTTTGAATCTGAGACATTCAGCTACCAGAAGCCAGTGGAGGGAGTACAGCAGTGGGGTGGTGTGGGAGAACTTGGGCAGGTTGAACACAAGTTGCGCAGCTGCGTTTCGGATCATTTGCAGTGGACAAATGGCGTTCAGAGGAGGACCCGCCAGCAGAGAGTTGCAGTAGTCCAGCTTTGTAATGACAAGAGACTGAATAAAAATCTGAGCAGCCTGTGAGGACAGAAATGTTGAATCCTTCTAAAGTTATAGAGAAGGAACCGACCAGAATGAGTCACATTAGCAACATGTGTGGAGAAGGACAGTAGATCGTCCATAGTTACTTAAAGTTTGCAAGCAGTGGCAGGGGAGAGCAGATAGTTATGTATGGATTTTCCGAGATCCTGACCTGGAAATGAATCACCTGGGATGACCAGCAGTTTGGTTTTACGGGAATTGAGTTTCAGTTGACAAGCACTCATCCACAAAGATGCTGTATGTACACCAGGAATGCCAAAGCAGTGCAATGTGCAGTATGGCCCTTTCACAAAGATGCTTTTGTAGTGCAAAAAAGAAAAAAAAAAAGAAAAGATCAAACCAGATGTTCTTTTACTGTTCTGTTTCCAGGAGGATGCAGCTCTACCTCTGCCATGCTAATCTTTACTCTATGTGATACTCAGGACACGCATTAATCTCTGTAATGTCGTAATACTCCACAACAATTATATATAAATTAATTTACTGATGCAAATATGTTACAAATAATGCATTGCGATCCAAATGACAACTTATATCCGATGCACATTTTTTAAAATCGATGCATAACATCATTAAATTTTATGCTAATGCACCGATGCAAATCAGTAAATCTCCCTGTCCATAATATGGATCTATCCATTATTCTTGAAATCAGAAAAGGGTCTTGGTTGGTCGGTTTGGGAAAATCCATAAAAAAATGTGTAAAAATCGAGAATTTAAAGATTCAAATACAAATGCATAAACTAAAGGGCAATTTCTTTTCCATTAGTTAATGCCCCATGCAGAACATCTCTGTAATGCAATAAACAATTCCAGATCTTTCAAGGAATCATTCCATATGAGAGGTTTTATCTTTAGTCTTTGTGTCATGTCAAATCTCTGACATTGTTTTCTTTCTGTTCGTCTTAAGGCCACGGGACATCCACTGGTCGCGAGTAAACGACACTCTGCCTGAGAGGGCAGAAATTTCCGGCACCACCCTGGTTATGTCACGCCTCAGCCAAACGCACAACGGCACCTACCTGTGTCAGGCGCACAACAATTACGGCCGTGCAGCTGACCAGTACTCACTGCTGGTGTATGGTAAGTGGAAAACAACTTCAGGCCAGTGCTAATAACATCCATATTGGTCAAAATCTTAGTAATGGAATTGCACAACCATTTCTTTAACATTTGGTTTTGAGATCTAAAGTTAATTATGAGATTCCAACTTTAATTTTCTAATATCTACATCTAGTTGGATTAAACAACCTTTTTATGGGGGAAAGTATAAAATGAAGAGAAAGAAAGGATCTGTTTATGAGACAAAGCATTTAAACTTATAGGCCAATTATAGACGAGATAGTATGATGACTAGAGATTGCAGAACAGCTCAGCTTGTGGAACAGACACATTGCAGAACGACTCCCAGAAGTCTACAGAAACATTTTATCTGCTAGTTTACAGAGAAATTACCTAAAAAATGAACTTTGTCATGCAGGAAGAGAATGAAAAACATACCGCTAACTCAAAAAAGGACTTAATCAAAAAGAAAAAAAAAAAGGTTTTAGACTGGTGAAGCCAATCACTAGATTTTAAAGCACATGAGCAGTATTTCAGCTTCTGAGGAGGAAACCGAAGAAAAAAAAAACCCAGGTCCAGGCCTAAAAAAGCCTCACAAGTGCAGCAGTTTGGTAAAATAAACTCAACTAGATGTAACTATCAGAAAATGACAGCTGAAGTTCTGAGCTCTCCTTCATATTCATCTTCAAACATTTTGTCCATTTTAGGAAAAACTTCTGCAAACATGATCATTTCTGCCAATTTTAGCCAATCATGTGGCAGCAGCACAGTGCCAAAAAGGAATCATCCAGAAACCGGTCAAGAACATAATTTATGACATGTTTATATTTCACGCACCAGGATAAGGGGATTATGATTAGTTAAATATCACCAAATCTTTTATAAGTGTTTATCTGAGATATCTAAGATGATTTTTCTGCTCACAGTGGTTGTCAAGAGTGGTGATTTGAGTTACCACAACCTTGAACAAGTCTCAGCTTTTTGATCAGCAAGGTGTTTCTACCTGCAGAATAACTGCTTAATGGATGTTTTGTTTTTCACAGAATTCTGTTAAAACCCAGAGATTGCTGCAATCCCAGGAGATCAGCAATTTCTGGAATGCAGTTTTATTAAAACCAACCTGTCTAGCACCAAGAACCACAACATGGTCCCCATTTCCATGTTTGGTGTGAATGCATTGTGCTGTTGCCAGGTGATTCGAAAATTGCATGAATGACCCCTGAATGATTTCTAAATGGTAGTTACACAACCTCCAACATACCCAACACACAACATATGATGTATATTCTTATCAAATACACATCCCACATTTACCCATTTGAACACACATTGCACACAAAGTACCCTTTGAGAACGATATGGGGTCTGTTCCTGAGTGTTTCCTGCCATGCATATAAATGTCAGTCCGTCTTCCACCCACCCAAACAGCCCATGATCTGAACACTTCCAGTTCTGCGTTGTCCTCCGGTGGGAGTACGAGGTTGTGATGCAACACTGATGCTGACTTTAGGCGTTACACCTTTCACCGTGCCTGATTTATTATTGAGAAGTTATGTAAGGGATTAGGTCTCTGGAGGCAGCATCCTCCCTTGCGCTTTCACTTTTTTCCCTGCTCTGTCTTTGCGCGGCGGTGTCAGCCGTCAAGCGTTGCTCCTTAATGAGGCAGCTCAGTGAGCACAGGTGGGTGGGAATGCCATCTTTCATCCGGCTGCCACCCGTTCGCGCCCTTGTCTTCGTTGCTCTGTTTGGTGCAGCCGAGTAGGCAATTCCGAGTCTCATTTGATGATTTGTCCATGCTTAACAGAGCATATCCTCTTGTTGTTTTTACCTTTTTCTTCTGAAGTGGACAACAGAAAAAATGGTGTACATATACGTATGGGTGAGTGGATGTTGGGACCTGAGTGACAGATCACAAATGTAGAACTCGCCCTTCAGAACTCAGTGTGTGAGGGGTGGAAAGGAAGGACAGAGGAGATATGCGTATTTTTGGCAGAGCTTTGTCTTGTATTCTTTTTATTTTCTAGCAAGTTCTTTTTTTTTTCTCAGGATTCAGCTTACTCAAGGAAACCAACAAAAAATACACAAGCTCGCTCGGCAGCTTGTTTTTAAAGTTCAAGTTCAAGGCTTCATTTTGCTTCTGGGAGCTCCGCAGGCTCCGTCTCTGTCTAGTTTCTTGACGCCTACTGAGAGGAAAAACAATCATATAAATAAGCTGTCGGTAACAACAACGCGAGAGAAAAAAAAACACTCTTTACCTGTCAGATCAGCCCAACTCTTCTCTTCCATATCAGGAGAAAGAAAGGATGGAGAAAAACCTGATAGGATCCTGAAAGGTGAAGAAGAAAGCGAATGGACAGGGAGGTGAAAAAAGAAGAGCAAATGATGAATGGGTAGAAAAAGCTGTGCAAGTGACAGCGTAGGGAGAGGGCCCTAAATCTTCCATGCTTCTTTGCTCTGAATCAAAAAACCTTTTTTTGTCAAGATGGTGCTTCTAGCTGGGATGCTCTAAAGCAAAGAAAATGAAGCCAATTTGTGTTGTAGGTTTCTTTTGCAGCATAGGTTTAATAGAGGCATCGGAAATAGGAAACAAAATATGAATGATTGTAGAGGGAAAGGAGCCAACTGAGCTGGAAATTGAAGCAAAGAAAAATGTAAAGGTGCTTTTTACTTGTCACATGTAAATTACAGCACAGTGAAATTCTTTTTCCACATATCCTAGCGATGTTAGGCAGCTGGGGCCAGAGCACAGGGTCAGCCATGATAGAGCACCACTGGTGCACAGAGGGTCAAGGGCCTTGCTCAAGGGCCAAAGAGTGACAGCTTAGCATTATTCGATCTTGAACATTTGACCTTTTGATGAGCAACCCAGTGCCTTAGCCACTTACCTACCACTTTCCATGAAAGGCTAAAAGAATTAAGAAAGGTAGAAAAATACCTTTTGATAGAGGTATGATGAACTGAACACATCTAACCCAATAATAATACTCTAGAACCTAGAACAATAAATCCAGAAAAAGTTAGCAGACTTGACCTTGGACTGGCAGTGAAATATTATCTAAAA
Organism: Silurus asotus; assembly: GCA_024362625.1. Classification (NCBI taxonomy): domain Eukaryota; kingdom Metazoa; phylum Chordata; class Actinopteri; order Siluriformes; family Siluridae; genus Silurus; species Silurus asotus. The sequence continues at coordinate 5,626,506 of MU551646.1, read as the reverse complement.
CGTATTATCTGAAACACTGGGCTTTCGTCATTTATATGAAAAACAACCTAATATAATGTATGTCCCCTTGTGATTTGACCCTTAAAGGCCTGCCTGCACAAGACTTGCTGAAGATTTGCTGTGGTATTGAGCACCAAGACAGTTCTTATAGTCTGTTATGTGGTTATATGTGGCCTCCATGAATAGGACTTGTTTGTCTGGCACATCCCACAAATCTTCTTTTTCTTTTGCGATCCCCAGCGGATCATCCGTCTCCATACTACCCTACATCTGTCTCTTTCAAACCAACTACCAGCATGCCTTCCCTCACTACTTTTATAAACCTTCTCCTTGGTCTTTCTCTTTTCCTCCTTCCTGGTGGCTTTATTCTCAGCATTCTTCTACTGATATACCCCATGTCCCTCCTTTGCACATGTCCAAACCATCACAATCATGCCTCTCTTGTCTCCAAAACGTCTTACATGCACTGTCCCTCTAATAAACTTATTTCTAATCCTGTCCACCTCGTCATTACTAATGAAAATCTTACATCTTCAGCTCTGCTACGTCCAGCTCCACCTCCTGTCTTTTACTCAATGCCACTGTCTCTAAACCATACAACATCACAGGTCTTATAAACTTTCCCTTTCACTTTTGCAGATACTCTTCTATCACAAATCTTTCCTGCTATCACTCTTCTTCACCCACTCCACCCTCCCTGCACTCTTTTCTTCACTTCACTAACACACTGTCCGTTACTTTGCACTGTTAAAATCAGGTACCTGAACTCATCCACCTCTTCTCCTTGCAACTGCACCACTCCACTGCCCTATCTCTCATTCACACACATGTACTCTGTCTTACTCCTACTGACTTTCATTCCCCTTCTCTCCAGCACATCCCTCCACCTCTCCAGGCTCTTCTAACCTGCTCCCTACTCTCATCACAAATCACAATATCACCTGCAAACATCATAGTCCACGGATACTCCTCTTTGACTTCATCCTTCAACCTGTCCATTACCACAGCAAACAGGAAAGGGCTCAGAGCCGATCCTTGATGCAGTCCAACTTCCGCCTTAAACCGGTCTGTCATTCCTACACACTTCACTTTCTATCACACTGTCATTTCTTGCACCACCCTCACATACTTCTCTGCCATGCTTCTCTGTCAATATTCTCAAAGCAAATAATGCATCTGTGGTGCTCTTCCTCGCCATGAACCCATACTTTTGCTCACAGATGGTCACCTCTTCTCTCAGCCTGGCTTCCACTACTCTTTCCCATAACTTCATGGTGTGACTGATCAACTTTATTTCCCTGTAGTTACTGCAAGCCTGCACATCTCTCTTATTCTCGAAGATCAGTACCAGCACACTTCTGCTGTATCCTCAGGCATCCTCTCACCCTCCAAAATTGTGTGGAACAACCTGGTTAAATACTCCACTGCCATCTCTCCTAAACATCTTCATCTATCCACTTCCTGTTTCACCATCTCCACATCATCCACCCTTCTCTCTCTCTCTCATTTTTCTTTTTCATTAGCTGCTCAAAATACTCCCTTCATCTTCTCAACACACTCTCCTCACTAATCAACATATTTCCATCTGCATTCTTTATTGGTACAAATCCTTTAATTGGTACAAATCATTTTCTTCTTCCTAAGTGTTTAACTTCTTATACAGAAACTCATATGCCTTTACCTTTGCTTTCACCACATCCCTCTTCACCTGCTTTCACATCTTCTTGTACCCCCACCTACTTTTTTCATCTCTTTGTTGATCCCAATTTTGTTTCGCCAACCTTTTCTTATGCTTTTCCACCACCACCTCTCTTTGTCTTATTTTCTCTTTCCAGATGCAACACCAAGAACTCTCCTAGCTGTTTTCCTTATCACTTCTGCAGTAGTTGCCCAATCATCCAGCACCTCTTCATCACCACCGAGCCCCTGTCTAACCTTATCTCTGTATCTCACACTACAGTCTTACTACTTCAGTTTCCACCATCTTATTCTTTTTTCAATTCTCCCTCTCCTCCTCTTATTCTTCACCTCTAAATCCAACCTATAGACCACCATCCGATGCTGTCTAGCTACACTGTCCGCTGCCAACACCTTACAGTCTCCAATCTCCTTCAGGTTGCATCTCCTGCATAGAATATTGTCTACCAGTGTGCAGCTTCCTCCCCTCTTATACTCCACTCTATGCTCCTCCTTCTTAAAATAAGTGTTCACTGCCATTTCCATCTTTTTAGCAAAATCTTACACCATATGCCCTTCCACATTCCTTCCACATTTTTCTTCTAAAGGTCATACCTACCCATCACCTCGTCATTACCTCTGTTGCCTTCACCAACATGGCCATTGAAGACTTCCCAATCTTTCATTTCTAGGGTACATTCTCCACCACTTCATCTAACTCACTCCTAACTCATGTTCCTTTTCCTCACAATTTTTCACAACCCACTTGTGGAGCATAGGCACTAATGACATCACCCCTTCAATTTCCAGCTTTATGTTTACCATCCTATTAGAATCTTATTTCACTTCCACTACACTCTTACTGTACCCTTCCTTTAGGAACACCCCTACACCATTTCTCTTTCCATCCACAACAAATGTGCAATCAAATTAAGAGACTATAGAGGCCAGTAGAACACCTTGACACCTTGTGTTGATGTGCGTTACCCTGTTTAAAAAGGCCATTAGGGAATAGTGTTTCTCTGAAGGGGTGGACTTGTTCTGCAGCATTGTATAGGGAAGTGGTACATGTCCAAGTAACATCCACATAACCAAAAGGACCCAAGGTTTCCCATCCTGGAGATTATACCGCCTCCACTGGCTTGCCATTTTCCCATATTGCATACTAATGACCTTCCCATAATGCATCTATTTTCCAGACAATCTACACATACACACGAGGCTGCACACACAGTCACAGGGGCATCAGCAAGGGCTTTTTGTCTGGTCTGTAGCTACACAGCTTCATAAGCATTACATTTATGGCATTTGCCACTTGCCCTTATTCAAAACGATTTATATTTATCTCATTCATACAACCGAGCAGCTATGGGGTTAAGGCCGCTGCTCATGGCAGCTTGGTGTGGCTGGGATTTTAACTTACAACCTTCGATCCAAAGTCTAAAGCTACAGTAGCTCTAACGGAACGGGCTCCCTATGAGCATCTGTGAACCTTGAGTGTCCTTGATCCTGTGGCTTCCTAGTTCATCAATCTTGGACCACTTTTGGTAGCTTCTAACATTACATTTACTGAGAGCACAACACAGGACCTGCTGTTTTTGAAATGCTACCTGATTTTTCCTGCTTCCAACATAGTGACTTTCAGATTTGACTGCTCACTTGCTGCTTAATATATTCCACCCTGGTGCCATTGTAATGAGATAATCAATGCTCTTCCTGTCACCAGTCAGTGTTTTAAATTTTTCCGCTGATCAGCGTATGAAAGACTATTGTCAACATGACATGACGCTGCATAACATGAGAGAAAAACAGAAATATTGTTAGTACTTCTGTACTTCTGTTTGTTTTTTTTAACCTCATTACTAACATGTGAGAGTGTGCAGGCATTTGAATGTTAATGCAGGGTTTATTAAAAGACCAAGGCAGACAACGCAAAAGGGCAAAGCAAACTCGATGTCAATCGATAAACAGATTACACAAGGCGAGAACTAACTCCGAACTAGAATAGCCTCGAATAATGAGGCTCTGAATCATCACTGTAAGTGCCACTTTATATTTAAACCAAGCAGACATCGACATGACAAGCTGAGCATCTTCGTGACATTACACCGGTACAATTCATCACATTCCCTTCTGTCTGTTTCTCAAATGTCAAGAATCTACTATGATGTGTATGTTACTCTTTTCAGGATCATGCAGCTATTGTATCTACAGTTTGCTTTAAATGCTTTTCAACACGAAATGGTCCATTATTATTTAAAACCATTCCAACCGTTCCATTATAACTTTCACACCGCTCACGAGGCCCATATGCCAGCCGAATGCTTTTAATGCCCTCAAGCTAATTTAGAAGTCACATTAGCATTTCTAATGCTGTTATGAAGCACTGTCTGCACCTTATGCAACTTTTTAAAAGTGTCACAAGGGTGCGGTTAGTATTGAAATATGAGCTGAAATGTTAAAGATAAGGATTTCAAGAGTGCAGTAAGATACTTGATCAGTGGTTCTATTATGATAATTGAGTATAGTATGTTCTGTCTTTTGTAAGAACAAAGCCACATGGGATAATATTCATTGTCACCTTATTGGTTTGGATATGAGCCTTTCCCAAGTTTTAGATTTAGCTGATTTGTTATATATAGTGCATCACTCATCTGGGAGGAAAATGGCAACAGGATGCAGGAGGAATTGTGAATCTCTGAGTAATGTTTTGCTGGGAAACCATGGGTCCTGGCATTTATGTGGACATGTACCACCTACCTAAACTTTGATGCAGACCAAGATACCGCCCTATTATTCACCAATGGCTTCTTTCAGCAGGATAATGTTCAGGAATAGATTGAGGAACCTGTTAAAGAGTTCAAGGTAGTGACTCTGCCTTCCAATGCCTCAGATCTTCATCCACTCGAGCTTCTATGGAGCGTATTGGTCAAACATATCCGATCCATGAAGGTCCCACCTCAGAACTTATGGGACTCAAAGTACCTGGTGGCAGATTTTACATCTAATCTCCAGAGGTTTTGTGGAGGTATTACTAATTCAGAGCTTCACAGTATTCGGCACAGTATTCTTGCTATATATATATATATATATATATATATATATATATATAGCAAGCTAACTGTATTGTGTTTGACACTTGTCAAAAGCAGTCCTTCATATGTAATTCCCTAAATTCCCTAGCACTGGTTTACAATGTACTGAAGCATGACTAGGACGATGAAGGGTGGGGAGAAACTAAAGTAGACATTGTTCAACCTTGAATTGGGCTGTTTTGTGCAGTGTAAAATTGTGTAGTTTTGACATCTGCAGAATTCATAATCAGATTGAAATAACGTGGAAAAACGTTTGAATGTCAGTATTTAAAAATCAGACTGACCACCATTATTTCTGACATTTTTTTTTAGCAGTTCTCAAACTGCTAAAAAAAAATTTGCCATCAATAGATAATGTGTAAGTTTACAGATAATGGTGGTCAGTCTGATTTTTAAATACTGACATTCAAACGTTTTTCCAATAACGCTTAATCTTTACCTAGATAATATCTACTTAGCTAGAAAGCGATAAATATCAGGGCTTAGCTAACATTTCATTTAGATTTCACTTGCACTAAGTATCATCATCTGACTAAACTGGTTGGTTTGCTCTCAGGTCTATGATTGACATATATCTCATTTACTCCAATATTGTGAAAGATTTTTGAAGATCCTGCGATCTTTTTGCAATCAAGCAAAGTCTATCAAGCTTTCGAAAGCACCATTTATCATTCTTAATAATAATAATATTAATAATAATAAAACTATCATTATTATTATTAATATTATTATTATTATTTTTATCTTGCTAAAAGCTGACACTTGCAATTACATATACACGGACATGTGGCAAGTCAGTTAGATTGCACCTTAAAAGAGTCTGATGTATAATGCCAAATAAATTGTACAAAAGATAAATTATTTGTATAAATGTATAGGTACGCCTGACTTTTCCAGTCACCCTTTTCTTAAACTCAGAAAATTAGTGGAGGTTTATGGAGGTAAACTTAATTAAAATCACATTCAAAGACAATCTATACACTTGTCTGCCTCCATCTGTGTGGTGTGGTAAGAGGTTGAAATACTTTTGTCTGTATAGTGTAGATAGAGGAGTGGATAAAACAATTTTCCTGTCAGAAAGCTAATTCTGATGTAACCATTTTGAAGAAATAGTTCATTATCTTATTATGTGAATCGTTTCAAATAGGTCCAGCCAATAGGAAACATCCTGACAATCGAGAACTGCCTGTGTTGTTCTGTAGAGGAAACGAGGCAGCCGTAGCTGAGGGGAAAGAGTAGCCCGATAATATGCGGAGGCACTAATTAGGAGTCACAGCGCGGCTTTCTAATTAAACCGAGTGAATAATGAGAGCAGAAGCCAGAAACGGAATAATAACCGAACCTTTCATTACGTTCGACTTACAGTGAGCCATGGTAGGAATTTTTTAATGGATGCAATGGCGAACAGAGCAGAATAAAGAAGCGAGTGCGGAGGAGTGACCTTTGACCCCAGAGGTGGAGAGGAACGAGATAGGGGACTGGAAATGGTCCTGTGGTAAAGTGTTACGGGAAAAGAAGAAAAAAAACATCTTAAGGTCTCTTCAACTTTACAGAAGATTGTGGGTGTGATGCTGAATGACATTAAATGCAATTAGAGGTTTCAGTTTGCATCCATAATTTAAAGACGGACAAAGATGTGGGCTGCCATTAGTTTGAAAGAAATGAAGCCAAAAATGGAGAGATTGAAGAAGTGGGAGAAGAGAGAGCAAGAGAGAATGATTAAGGAGAGGAGACATATGGAGAGCAGAGATAGAGATTGGTGTGTTAATGTGCAGTATATATTCATCATTGTCCAATTAAAGGCCAGCTATAGCTTTCCTGTTAAAGCCTTTCGGCCTACGTGGCGCCACACACACACACACACACACACACAGAAAGTTATATTCCAGGCATATACAGGCATATTTAATAGGCAATAGGCCATACAGGCATTAACAATTATACACAAACACATATATAACTACGCACACACGTACACATACACACACACACACACGCACACACACACACACACACAGAAATGCACAAACGTGTAAAAAAAAAGTGTTAATGTCTCAAAACGAGGAGAGAACGCAGAATACAGAAGTGCATACATAAAACACTGCAAAGCACACAGAGATCGTTATGCCAGGCTATGCACACTTCCCTACACACACACACACTTTCTCTCACACACACACACACACACACACACACACACACACAGAGGGGGAAATTTTGCTGATATCAAAGGTGTGTAAAAGAAAGATGGATAAGGCCAATGTGGAGGAAAATTCAAGAACAATGCGACAAAAGAGAGACAGAGCAACGTTGCACCCTGCTGGCATGGAGAGGAGAGAGTAAGCGGCAGCGTTCCAATAGCTCCCGTGCTCCCTTCCTTTGGGAACTTCAGTCTGACCCAGAGTTGTGTACATGGGCCACAGCTGTAAATGTTTGGAGGTTTGGAATGAGGCTCACAATGTACCACATGGCAGACCCCTGTTCTCATTATACACACATAACACACACACACACACACACACACACACACACACACACACACCTGTCTGTTTGGCGTAGACCATGCACTCGGTCAAGTGCACACTCCTAACTGAGGTTATATGATGTGCAAGTACACTAGTTTTCAGTCTAACCCCTCACTGTGTCGTTTCCCCATAGAAAATGTGTCTGTGTTTGTCAGTCCCACCTCCCATCCCACCATCTCCTCATCCTCCCCCCCATGGACACCATCAGGTAACCCATCATCATCACCCTACTCTCCTCTCCTCTCCTCTCCTCTTCTCTTCTCTTCTCTTCTCTTCTCTTCTCTTCTCTTCTCTTCTCTTCTCTTCTCTTCTCTTCTCTTCTCTTCTCTTCTCTTCTCTTCTCTTCTCTTCTCTTCTCTTCTCTTCTCTTCTCTTCTCTTCTCTTCTCACACACACACACACACACACACACACACACACACACACACACACACACCTGTCTGTTTGGCATAGACCATGCACTCGGTCAAGTGCACACTCCTAACTGAGGTTATATGATGTGCAAGTACACTAGTTTTCAGTCTAACCCCTCGCTGTGTCGTTTCCCCATAGAAAATGTGTCTGTGTTTGTCAGTCCCACCTCCCATCCCACCATCTCCTCATCCTCCCCCCCATGGACACCATCAGGTAACCCATCATCATCACCCTACTCTCCTCTCCTCTCCTCTCCTCTTCTCTTCTCTTCTC
>MU551646.1:5581022-5613522 GCA_024362625.1 Silurus asotus | reverse complement strand
ATAAAAAAAAAAGGAAGTCAGAAAGTTTTGTTAACCAGCCATCATTTTTTCAATCGTATTCATTCTGGAGTAATTGGTAGTCGCTGCTTTTGTGTGTATGTGTCCTTTTCACAGTAATAAGCCCCAGAGCATGAGGGATCTGATGCTGGGCTTCTACAGGTCAATCAGTTAAAGCTGTCAGGTGATGGAGAAGCCTTCATTACAGCCTGCTCAACATGTTCCCTTGCCAGACTGGAATGAGAAGTGATTTCTTTTCTTGTGATTTGCGGCGGAGCTCGGGCCCCGCGCCAAATCGACAATTAAATCTGACTGACTTTGAATTTATTATGGAAAAATGGAATAGGGAAAGAAAGGAAGCCGCCATTTTGATTCAGGACAAGTTGCTAATATGTCTCGAGGGCGACTGGTGTTAATGGATGTGTATTACGACAATAAGGACTAAAAACGAGCCGAACCTATTTCCTCGTTTCCGAAAAACGAAGGTCAAATCTGTTAGTATTGACGAGTCTCTGATGCCAGATACTGATCCGGTCTGAGCATCCTGACAGCAGGCGTTTATGTTTATTGAGGAATTTGACGGCAGCGGGTTTTGCCACTATATGGACAAAAAGTATTGGACACTTGACTTTTCCAACCATATGTCGTTTCTCCCCAAACTGTTACCACAAAGTTGGAAGCACACAATGGTATAGGATGTCCTTGAATGCCGTAGCATTAAATTCTCCCTTCTCTTCAACTGGGAGACCCAAACCTGTTCCAGCATGACACTGCCCCTGTGCACAAAGACACCTTCATGAACATGTGATTTAGAGGTCTGGGGTGCAATCAGGGTTCCAATTCATCCCACTTGTGTTTAATAGGGTGAGTCAGAGCTCTATAGCAAGATCAAGATCTTCCACTTTAAACGATGTAAACTAGGGATGGTAAGAAGCATAAAAGTTAACGATGTGATGCATCAATTTTTAAAAAAGTGGGCATGAGATCTTTAAAAATCTTTATTTATGTACAATTATTAGTAAATGTGCTATACATTTTTTTTTTATTCAGAAAGTGGCAAATAATTATGACCAATATTTTCACATCACAACAGAGACCGACGCGTGTCCTGAGTGTCACATAGAATACAGATTAACATGGCAGAGGTAGAGCTGTATCTTCCTGAAGACAAAACATGAAAAGAAATGTTTTATTTCAACTTTTTCTGCCACTACAAAGGCCTGTTTGTGAAAGGGGCCATGTAGCACTTTAGTAAATTGGTAAACTATCTGTACCATATTAAATTGATGTTGAGGTTTTGGCTAAGAGTGACGAGGATGGACAGGATCAAAAATGAGTTTATTAGAGGGTCAGCGCATGTAGGACGTTTTGGAGACAAGGTGAGAAAGGCGAGATTGAGATGGTTCAGACATGTGCAGAGGAAGGACATGGGGTATATCAGTATGAGAATGCTGAGGATGGAGCCACCAGGAAGGAGGAAAAGAGGAAGACCAAGGAGGAGGTTTATGGATGTGGTGAGGGAAGATATGCAGGTAGTTGGTTTGAAAGAGGCAGATGTAGAGGACAGGGTGGTATTGAGACTGATGATCCGCTGTGGCGACCCCTAATGGGAGAAGCCCAAATAAGAAAAAGAAGAAGATCCGTACCATATTAAATTGCATAGCATCATATATTTTTCCATTGCATCGTATTGCTTTGAATCAAATGGAATCAGCATCGGTAGCTGCTTCATGTATCTTTAATGTATCGTATTGTTGGCTATGCATCGAGATGCCAATTGCATCAGGCTTGGTTATTGAGATGCGCATCCCTAATCAAAAACCATATGTTTATGGAGCTGGCTTTGTGCACATCTGCATTGTCAGGCTGGAACAGGTTTTGTGTCCTAGTTGAAGTGAAGGGAAATGTAATAATATCACATCTAAAGACAACCTGTATAACAGTGTGCCTCCAGCTTTTGCGGTAACAGTTTGAGAAAGAACCACATGCGGCTGGAAAAGTCAGGTGTCCTGATACGTTTGTCCATATAGTGTATATTTTGTACACTGTTCTGGCATCAAGCTTCAGAACCTTTGGGAAATTAAATGTGACTGTTTAGATTGATACATAAAAAAGAAAATCTGTTTGAAACTTTCTAATAAATAATTGCTTCCATTTCCACCAGCGCTCTGTGTGTGTGTGTGTGTGTGTGTGTGTGTGTGTGTGTGTGTGTGTGTGTGTGTGTGTGTGTTTCCCAACATTTTTTCATCATTCTGTGATGATCGCAACCCTTAACACCAGTCTTTCGCTCATATTCAAAAGTGTGTTCTGTCTTGGATGAAAAATCTGAGGCATTTAAAGCTCGTTTTGGATCCAATGGCGCATCTGTGTTCAGCCTGGATGGAAGGAGATGATAAATATGAGACACAGCAAGGACAGGAAATTATATGAAAACAGTGGCATGATTCAGTAATTGCCTTCTTTCTCCCTCTCTCTCTCTCTCTCTCTCTCTCTCTCTCTCTCTCTTTCTTTCTCTTTCTCTCTCTCTATTTCTGTCCTCTCCTGCTCTCACTCTCACTTTCTATCATGCTCTCTTTTACTTCAACTTTCTCACTTTCTCTGTTGCTTTTTCTCTCACTTATACACTCGCTCTATATATCTTTTTTCACTCCATCTGTCTTTCTCTCTCTCTCTTTCTCTCTCTCTCTCTCTCTCTCTCTCTTTCTCTCTGTATGTTTTTTCACTCTTTTCTTTTCACTCTCTTTTCACATTCTCTCGGTTCATATTAATCTTTTTTCACTCTCTCTTATTTATTCCACCCTCACTCTCTCCCTTTTTCTCCGTCTATCTCTTTTTCAACTCACTTTCCCTTTCTTTTTATTTATTTGTATTAATTTTTTCACCCCCCCCCCCCCCCCCTTCTCTTGCTTTCTTTCTCTTGCTTTCGCTTGCTTTTTATCTCTCACTCTATTTATCTTTTTTCACTCCCTTTTGCTCTGTTTTTCACTCTCGCTCTCTCCCTTTTTTTACTCCCTCTTTCTTTTTCCACTCTTTCTTTTCACTCTCTCACTATTTATCTTTTTTTCACTCCCCCTCTCTTTTTTCTTTCTCTCTCTTTTCATTCCTGTTCTCTTTCTCTCCCTCTCTGTCTGTTTCCAGGTTCGTACCTCACGCACGAGGCCAGTGGTCTTGACGAACACGGGGAAGTGCAGGAAGCGTTTCTTAATGGGAACGACACAAGTCAAGGCAAGAAGGAGTATCTACTGTAACAGCTCCTGGAGGATGGCCACAGAGTGCACATCACAAACACACAAACACACACACACACACACACACACACACACAAACACACACATACACACACATACATACACACACAGGTGGAAAGCCACTACAGCAGTGCCATGTAAAGAGGAAGAGAGAGAGAGAGCGAGAGAGAGAGAGAGAGAGAGAAAGAGAGAGAGAGAGAGAGAAAAGAGAAGAAAAGGCCTAATTAAGATTGAGAGAGACATCAGATACAGAAAAAGAATCCCAGGCCCTAAACACCCACACACACTTTCCCGTTAAGGAGGAAGTAGGAGGCAGAAACGGAGAGCTGTAAACTCACGAGCCGACGTGAGTCGCGACGCGTCACGACCTATTGCTTTTCCCCAGGCGAATATAAATATAGAGCGCAAGAAATGCGAAAGCACCCGATTACAGCGTCACTTACCTCACGCTTCCCTCCTCTAGTATTTACACTGGGATTTTACCTGCCACTGGAGCACCTTTATATTCTCTTATGAGGTGTTCAGTAATCCACACACACCTACCATCCACCCATGCCTACACACACACACACACACACACACACACACACACACACACACACACACATTGGCCTGTTCTCAATCACTCCTGTGTTCTTTCCTCTCTGACCTTCCCCACATCTCTCCTCCATGTCCTTTCTCGCAATTCCAATCTTTTTGTACGTGATTCCACATTTTATCATACAACGTCCGAGGAAACCATGAAGACACATAATTACAAAGAAGTGTTAATTGGAGAGAAACCTGTAAAGGAAACTTGAAGGAAGAAACGAGAAGTGTAGTAAAGTGATAGTCCGATTATGTATAGATGCTATAGACCTCTTTATATGTATAGACACACACACACACATGAACAGGCACACACTGACACAACGAAAACATATCTCTCGAGTCATTATTTGTATAAAAAAAAAAGAAAATCCAGTAAATTAAACAAAACTTTTACGGAGCGAATGCGACAGTTTACTTTCAAGCGCATTAGCGAGCGATGCTATTATACTAACACGATACATTAGCCTAGAGAAACACGAACAAAACCATGTTCTGTTGCGCGGAGAAAAAAAAATTTAATATAATCTGGCTGTATGCTGCGCACACACACACACACACACACACTTTCTTTTTATTGTTTTGGGTTGCAACTGCCTTTTTATTTTTGTCCTCTTTTATCCAATTTTTTTCCCTTCTATCGTTCTTTCTTGCTCCTTCTGTCATCGTCTATGTGCCGAATTATGTCCGTGTCCTTCCTTCCTTGTCTTCTACTCATGAATTTTTTAATAGTCGCCTCGTCACTGTTGATATAGCTAACCGTGTTTCTTTATAGAGGAAAAGTTCCAGAGCACGACGAAAATAAAAGACACTCCAAAAAAATGAAATAAAACAAGAGAAGAGTCGTCTTTTTTTTTTTTGTTGTTGTTGAAGAAAATATAAATGAAGCGAAAAAAAAAGTAAGAAAAAGGAAACGGCTAAAAAGAGCCCGAGAGATCGATGCATTTATGGTGGTTATAAAAGAGAGGAGGGGATGAGGAGGAGGGAGAGGGCAGAGAATGGGGTGGAGGGAGGCGGAGAGGGGGGGGGGGGATTTAAATTGAGTGAGACAGCCTTACAAAGCGAGATCAAATGAATGGAGATGAAAGAATGAATATAGAAGAGCTGAAGTCATGAATCATAAAGATGATTGGGTTGGGGGGGTGAAAGAGAGAAAGAAATAGAGGGAGAGAGGGAGGTATCTATGGAAAGCTAGTCCATTACGCCGCCATTATTCCAGCGCAATCAATTCGCGCCCTTTTTTTTCTCGACAGTACACACTTGGTGAATGTTTATTGCCGGTGCTGGAGTTGGGATTTTTCAAAGGAGGTCGCGGATCACTGATCGATGTGTTTGTCCTCCGTCGATGCAGAAGCGCAGCAGAGGCCTGTCATAAAGAGAGATTGTCAAGCGGCAATCAAAGCCATTTCTCCGTGTGCTCTGGCTCGGCGGCGGCGCTCGATCCGCTCATCAGCTGCTTGTGTGCAAAGGGACATATGGTGCAGGGTTTCTTTTCAGGGCGGTCATAAACGACGACGCACCACCGAGCAGGTGACTCTTTATGATGAGAACATAAAGAGACCGGAGGGCATGCGCTTCAGGAAGTGATCAACAGAAATAAAAGGACCCTGAAGCATGCAGAATTTAGTTTAGAAGTGTGCTCACAACAATCCAGAGTTGAATTCATGGTGATCTGGCAACAAAACATTTTTTTACTAAACGGAAATTACGGACAAAAGTATTTGGACAAGTGACTTTTCCACCCATATGTGCTGCTTCTCCAAGCAATTGTGTAGGATGTCTTTGGGATTCAGTAACAAGAAATGTTTCATTTACTACCATTAGGGCAGCGGTCCCCAACGTTTTTTATGCCACGGACCGGTTTATTTGTCGGACAATATTTTCACAGACCGGCCTTTAAAGTGTGGCGGATAAATACAACAAAATTAAAGGATACGACCGGCATAAACACTGGTATTTTCTAAATATAATAATAAACGTGAATCCACTGTGTTTTTTTTTGTTCATTTTGTTTGCTTGGAGGTTTGAATTTAGCGGCTATGTTATGTGTTAGCAGCCCCTTTAAGAAGGTAGCGGATGGGGGTAAGACGTGACCGAGGCATCATGACATGCGTCAAGTGTGAGTCATAGACAGATGTGATGGAGAGAATCCGGTAATTTTCTGTAAGTTATGTATTCTTTCTGTGTGGCCTGGTACCAATTGATCCGGGGGTTGGGGACCACTGCATTAGGAGACCCAAACCTGTTTCAAAAAGTGCACAAAGCCGGCTCTATTAAGACCGTTTGGAGTGGAAGATCTTGAACCAATTGAGCATCTTTGGGATGAATTTCCTGCACCTGATTTTACTAACATTAACATCCTTGAAGCTCATTCTCCAAAATCTAGTGGAACATCGTCCCAGAAGAGTGAATATTCTGCTTATTCTAATAGCAATTAGGGACTTAATGTGGAATGAGATGTTCAAAAACACATACAAATCTAATGCTCAGGTGTCCACAATCTTTTGTCTACAGACTGCATCTTAATCATGAGCAAGGTTCTAGAATTAAAAATTGGAAAAGGGAGATAATTGCACTCAAAAATTCGATTCCTGTTCCACGGAGACATTGATTTCATCATTGATTGCATTTAATTAAACAGAATAAATGTAAAAATAAGAAATTAAATATGACTGTAAAATCTCTCTATATATTTATAACAGTATTTATCTGTAGTCTACAGCTATACTTTTTTTTTTTTTTCTTTGTTGAACTGGCTTCTAATCTACATAATGCAATCTTTGCTGAAAGCCCCAGCAATGTTTAGAAAGCAAATATAGTTCTTTGTTGTTTTGGTGGATAATATTGATGATGTTATTTCCCTTCAGAATATATTGGAACTGAATTTGAGATTTTAAAAAAATGAATCGGAGATGACAGGTGAGAATTTCAGCTTTGATTTTCTTAAAATATGTACATCTCAATACAAAATTAGAGGAAGCCCACCAGACTTCTAGGTAAGCAAAAGTATCAAAACAGAATTAAGCACCTTTGTGGCGCATCCCTCACCTCCAGTATCTGCATCAACATGGTTCCCTATGGACATTACCAAAACTGCTGCATTTTTCTTTTGTGTTGCTTTTCAATGTAGCTTCCGTCAGCGATTTGCTCTTTTCAATCCTCCCTTTCAAAAGAAAAATGCTTCTGAATTAGTTTCAAGTCAGGTGATTTGTTTGTATTGTCATTGTGTTGTAGGTCATTGTGTTACTGGGGGATGAGGTTTCTCCAAATGACACTGGGTCAATTTTTCTCTAAATTGGCAAGGATTTATTCTTCCGCTACCATTATGAGTTGTATTATCAATAACGATTAATAAGTCCTTTCCAGTAGCAGACATGCGAAGCCCTATCCATGACACTGTTCTTGATGAGTAAGCTTGTATGTTTTGGATCATAAGTAGATCCTTTCTTTCTCTACACGTTTCTATCACTTTGTAATTCATCTTTTTGTTTGTCCAATCAGGCCTGCAGATTTTTACTTCTTATTAGTGATTGTATTATATTTGCATCTTCTGGACTGGATATTTCTGCTATCAAAGTTTTTTCAAAGTGTGGATTGAGATACCTTCAAACCCTTGCTAGAGTAAAGGTTGTTGTTTTTTTTTTAGGGGTTTTTCATAGTTCTTACAAAGTTTCTGTCATTAACTGCTGTAGTTTGTCTTCACCGGCCTGTTCGATGTCTATTTGTTAGTACAACAGTGGATTCTTTCGTTTTTCAGGACATTCCAGATTATATTGGCTCTGCCCACTGCTTGCATAATAGCTAAGATCGATTTTCCCTCTTTTCTCAGCATGACAATGGCTGTTTTTCCAGTGGTGGACAAAGTACACAAAGCATGTACTTGAATAAAAGTAGAAATACAGTGGGTAAAAAATTACTTACATATCCAAAATACTATCTTTAATATAACTATGATTATAATTTTTATCACAAGACTTTTATGATAAAACAAATTTTATAAATTAACTGAGCCCGAAACCTCCTTTGCAACAATTTAATCTAAAGAAATGTTGCTCTATGCATAAAAGTGATAAATTGGTATTAGCTTATACTATCCTCATAACGAGATTAGTATTAGAGATGCATGCACATCTTTATCTTCTGCACATTTCCCCCCTACTTCTTTCTTTATAAGTGAGGGAACTTCTCCGGGTGGTGAACTTCTCTGACCCGCTTCATTGACCGTGACATGAACAATTGATGCACCGTGCAAATGAATGGTGTAAAAAATAAAGAAACATAGATTTTCTTTTTTTTCCCATGGATGCCCCTGGGGAGCTGCCCTTGTCGCCTAGGTCTAAATTTACAACTGCCAAGTGGCAATTAAAACAATTTTGAAATAGATTGTGTGCTCGTTACAGTGATGGGTGTCATGCTGTGTGCT
Source organism: Silurus asotus (assembly GCA_024362625.1). Classification (NCBI taxonomy): domain Eukaryota; kingdom Metazoa; phylum Chordata; class Actinopteri; order Siluriformes; family Siluridae; genus Silurus; species Silurus asotus. The sequence goes on along the minus strand of MU551646.1, from coordinate 5,605,266 downwards.
TGACCAGTTACGATTTTTATCCACCCATAAATACAAAGGAATAAGAAAAAGGTTTTTGACTTTAATATTTAGTGCAATGTGGTTAAAGTGAAAGTCTCCCCAAACGGAAATACATGAGTAAAGTACGAATTACATTTACCTGGTTATTGTCCACTGCTGTGCTTTTCTTTCAGCTCTCTGGTATTTATGTGGGTTTATCCATTTTTTACAACACATGAGGTCTTTACTGGTGAAACCCAAGGCTCACACTAAAAATAGACATTCAGAACAATTGGTTGTGTAGGCCTAACAGGGCACACAAGAAACTTCTTCTTCTTCTTTTGGCTTCTCCCATTAGGGGTCGCAACAGCGGATTATCCGTCTCCATACCCCCCTGTCCTCTACATCTGCCTTTTTCACCCCAACCACCTGCTTGTCTTCCCTCACCACATCCATAAACCTCCTCCTTGGTCTTCCTCTTTTCCTCCTTCCTGGTGGCTCCATCCTCAGCATTCTCCTACCAATATACCCCATGTCTCTTCTCTGCACATGTCCAAACCACCTCAATCTCACCTCCTTCACCTTGTCTCCTCAAATAAACTAATTTCCAATCCTGTCCATCGTCGTCACTCCCAACGAAAATCTTAACATCTTCAGCTCTGCTACCTCCAGCTCCACCTCCTGTCTTTTACTCAATGCCACTGTCTCTAAACCATACAACATCACAGCTCTCACCACAGTCCTATAAACTTTTTCTTTCACACTCGCAGGTACCCTATTATCACAAGGCACACAAGAAACACCTGTCACAAAATCTAGCAAAATGGGTGGATTTTTAAATATTTTGGAGGAGACCGTATACAAAGTATGTTATAAGCAGAAACAATCTGCTTGAGTTTCCCAGGCTGTCTTTCAAATCCGGTTATATCAGTGTTGTAGGTTTGATTCAAACAAGTCTAAGAAGTTTTTCAGCCGCTCAGATCATATTCTACATCTGGTAGTGTTAGTTCAATGTGACTGGGCATGAGTTATAATCCTGAAAATGGTTTGCCAGCGGTTCGAAGCACTTCATTAGTTAGTACTCAGTGAAACTGATGAAGCCTTGTGTAGGAGTGCTGAAATCTCTCCGCTGGTGTCAAGGCGAATCAGGCGATTGGACTCATTTTATAACTTTTAAGACTCTACACCACTTATCCAAAAAGGGCTTCATCGGTTTTACTCATTAGAACTAATGAAGCCTTTCAAATGGCTAGGAAAAATGTTTTATAACACATCCAGTCACTTTGAATTAATACCATGGGATCTATTAATTAAACTTGCACACTGAGCCAGGGAGATGTAAAATGCTGACCTTTTCAAGCCCAGCATAGAGCTCAGCCCATCTCCAAAGCCCACTTGGTTTTATAAGCCCACTTATAATCCTACATGGTTTTAGTGGTAGTTTCAGACAACATTATTGTTTCATGTTCTAAACCAAATGAAGCCTAGTGTTTCCTTAACACCAGTTTTCCTTTGTTTTAATCTGTAAGATTTAGCTAAAATGCTTTGAGGTCATGTGACTTCATGTGTGGCGTTTTGACATTGGACCTCTTGAAGTGTTTAAAGGCTCTGGCATGAAGAAGCTGGTGTTGGATCTGTGATGATCGCAAATGTTGAGCTATTTTATGAGTTATGATGGGTTCCCCTTTTGAGTCTGGTTTCTCTCAAGGTTTCTTCCTCATAACATGTAAAGGAGTTTTTCCTTGCCACAGTGCCATGTCTGCTCATCAGGGATACCACCCGCAGCCAGGTCTCACTGCTTCTAATATTTTATTAAGGATTTAGGAACGGAATAAAAACCAAATACAGAATAATGTATAAATCACGTCTGGAAAGAACCACTATTTAAAATTTCTTGGTTGGTTTTGGACTCCAATTCCAAAGTAGTCTTCTGAAATTGGTTAAAGGAAAAAAAAACATTCTGTTTCTTTTAGTAGACTGTATGCAGGCTTTACATACACCGATCAGGCATAACATTATGACCACCTACCCAATATTTTGTTGGTCCCCCTTTCGCTGCCAAAACAGTCCTGACCTGTAGAGTATTAACAGCGTTAACTTTTTCAGCAATTTGAGCTAAAGAAGATTGTCGGTTCACCACTGTTCCTTCCTTGGACCACTTTTGATAGATACTGACCACTGCAGACCAGGAACATCCCACAAGAGCTGCAGTTCTGGAGATGCTCTGACCCAGAAGTCTAGCTATCACAATTTGGTCCTTGTCAAACTCACTCAAATCCATATGCCTGTCCATTTTTTCTGCTTCTAACACATCAACATTGAGGACACGATGTTCACTTGCTGCCTAATAATATCCCACCCACTAACAGGTGCCATGATGAAGAGATAATCAGTTTTATTCACTTCACCTGTCAGCGGCGTCACCCAGATGAGGACGAGATCCTTTTTGAGTCTGGTTCGCCTCAGGGTTACGTTATTATATTCGTCAGAGGCAGTTACCGCCTCAAGCTTGTTTATTGGCAATACATTTAAAAAACAAATGAAAATGAATGTTTATTTACCTTAATGTATTTATTTCTAAAAAGCTGCTTTATGTCAATGCCCGTGGTTGAATGTCAACAACGATACCAAATTCCCCATTTTTAGCGGGACGTAGACATGCTAGCAGGCTAATTAGCTAGGATCGTTAATTTGTCAAATTCAACCTTAAACAAATCGTATGTTAAGGAAATTTTTACAGTAAGTAGGATCCTAAAAAAGACTGCACTACATTATGATGTATAAAGATATAAAAAAAAGCGTTTAGAACTATCGCAATAAACAAAAACGAGCATGTTTTATGTATTCCTAGCCCTTTAAACCAGTTTAATATGTAGATATAACAAGCGATGGCTAGCGATGTCCTAAGTCACACTCTGAATGTAATTCTTTTTATTTCGAAGTGACCTATTAATGCAGAAAGTCTGGCTAAAATAAAAAACTGCTTACGGCAAGGAGCTGTTCTAGCTAGCAGGGAACAAAAGGATCTTTCAAGCACCGAGTACAAGCGAATGGGCCTCTCCATTTTTATTTTTTTTTTTTGTGCCTTTTTGTTACCTTACCTTTCAATAATGATGTGCAGAAAGGGAGTTGTATGGCCTACACTTCAGTGAGACAGAAAAAGCTTCAGAGGGAAAAAGAGAAAGAAAGAGTGATAGAGAGTTGAGACAGTTAAAGCAATGGTCAGAAGGGACCACTCATCATAACGCACTGAAACATGAAATGTGCAGGACAGAGAGAAAATGGGGGGCCTAGCCAGAGATTTTCACCCTTAAAAAAGTACGGTAAGATACAGAGTGAGTTGGTAAAATGAGAGGGAAAAGAGCTAGACCTTTGTACAATTTAAATATCAGACAGGGTCATTTTTTTGTCCGCGCTACTTCCAATATTAAAAAAAAGAACCTAATTAGTGTTGAGCTATGCATTTTATTCAGGCTCCACATGAGAAAGACACGTTTAATCAAACAGCAATGAAATCTGAGGTCAATTATGTTTGAATACAATTATTGCCGACTCCCATCCTAGATTTTATTATTGCTCTTGGTTTAATTAAACATGCTCCGATCAGTCTTCATCGCTGGGCTATAGTACATGTAGCCAGTTAATCCTTCTGAGGGATGCGATTAGGACAGTGCCATTACTGTTATTTGAGGTGGTTGTCAGGGGAATATTAATTTGAGTATTACAGCTAGCTGACAGGAAATCATAATTATTCAGAAACGTTGGAAAGAGCTTACATCGTTTTCATGGGACAGGCATCGCGGTCACTGGGGCGAAACCGGTATTTAAAATCTGCTAATTGGTTTTGGCCTACCGAGCATCATTCAGAGCAAGAAAAAATGCATGGATTTTGTGAAACCCACCGTGATGGCATCACACCTTTAGACGTGCTTTGCCTTTTGGCATTCGCTCAGTTAAACAGATCTCTGAGGGTGTTTGGGGAATAGACTTAATCTGTTGGGTGGCTGTTTTTAAAGCCAGAGATTCACTCCCTTTTTGACGAGAAGTAATAAAAAGAACTGGAGGAACCAAGCCATAAGCCTGGAAGAGGATGGAGGATAGATAATTTGCCCAAAGAGGCCATTGGCGACTGGGGTCAAAAAGATGCAAAGCATGGATGGTGTGTAAGGGTAGGTATAGAAGAACCAGAAGACATAAGGACAGAACCAGAGAGCGAGACCAGCCTGAGGTTTTCATCTGCAGCTCAGAGAGACTCATCACAGCCTGGTGTGACATCACACAGCTCAGATCTATATAGATACCAAGCAGAATAACGAGGGGGATGAAAAAAACAGCAACATCATAGACATAGACCAAAAAGGCTGGACTGAGAACAGTGTCATGAGCACAGACGCCCCAGTGACTGCTGTGAATTTCTGCATAGGTGAAGTTGTTTAAGTCCTCCACCAGGAACTTCGACAGGAATCCACCATAAGGAAGGTATTTGCCAATCACAGATGGGGCCGGATGGTGTGGCTTATGAAGAGTTTGGTTGGTCCAAATGAATCCCAGGCCTTCCGTGCCCCAAGTGTCTATTGAGTTGCACACTATAAACTGTGAGAAAGCAGTTACCACTGAGCAAAGCCAGCTGAGGAGCACCAGGCACAGCATCCGCCGACGTGTTACCAAGCCTGTGTACCTGAAACACATACACCCAAACATTCATTACTGGACTATATCCTTGGGTCAACAAATTTTATTAAAGAAATTTGACAAAATAGAGCAAACCCTAGACTCACCTGTTTCCGAACCGACAATGCAGGTGTGTGTTGAGGATGAGAAGCAGCAGCAGCCACACAGTGAACTGTCTGACCAGCAGGGGGACACACACCAGCATGATGCATGTGTACAGGCACTGAGTGCTCCTGAGGTTCAGCAGCATGTTAACCGGAATGTCCAGGGCACCCCCAATAGCTCCCACCCAGCCCAAACAGAACTTTAGACAGGAGGAAACGCTCTTTAGGTGTCGGCTAGAATCCGAAAGCATACATAGCCTAACGTTCATGCCGATCACGAACACCGACAGCACACACTGCGCCATGGAGAACAGCCACACCTGATTCATGGTGCCTGAGAGAGAGATAGACAGACAAAAAAATGCTTTGAATTTTAAAAGAGGGAATAATTCCAGCTTGACTGCATTAATCTAAAGCAAGCTTTCACAGAGAAGATGGAGAGAAAAAGAATTCTATGAAGGCAAAAAAAAAAAGCATTTGTCTTCCAGCTGTCCAGATTCTGTAAAAATGTGCCCACTGTTGCTTCCTTTTCTTGGCTGACAGGGTAGGAACCTGATGTCATTTCTACTTATGTATTGCAGCTCATCTGCCTCAAGATTCAACATGATGTGTTCTGTAATGCTTTTCTGCTCACCCTGGTTGTCATGAGTGGTTATTTGACTTCCTGACAGCTCAAACATTCTGCCCATTCTACTCTGACATCTCTTTCTTTAACAAAGCATTTCCAATCTGTCTGTTTCTTGTTTTTCCCAACAATTCTCTGTAAACTCTACAAGCTGCTGTGTGTCCAGGAGAGTTCAGTACTTTCTAGCATAATTAACCCTGCTCAGTCACCATCAGTGATGGACAGTAAAAAAGTAAATGTATTTCGTTACTCCAGTTAAGTAGCTTTTAATATTAAGCGTATCTGTACCTTGGTCAAGCATTTCCATTTGGGGAGAATTTACTTTAACTTCACTACATTTCAAAGTCAAAAAACTTTTTGCTTAACTACATTTTGCAAAATCACTCACTTTTTATTTATGGGTGGAAAAAACTGATCAAGCACGCAGCAAGCCACCAATCAGGATCGAGCGCATGCTCTCTTTTAAACTAGTTTTGATTGCTGCTTGGTGGTTTCTACTTAAGTACTCTGTAGGCTTTAGTACATTTGAAGGCAAAGGCTTTTGTTATTTTACTCAATAGAAAGTTTTAATGGAGCACTTTCACTGGAGTAATATTTTATCTACTGTATTTCAACTTTAGCTCAAGTACATGGTTTGTGTACTTCATCCACCACAGGTCCCCTAAATCAAAATTTACCTTATGCTAATATTTGCCCTGGATCAAAACTGAAGCTCATGCCCTGCAGCACTGCGACATGAGTAGCTAATTGCATGTTAGCATGAATGATCAGGCGTTCCAAATAAAGTGGTTCCTAATAAAGTCTGCCCCCTGCGAAGCGGGCCTAAAACAGTTCAATTTTCTTTAATGGAAAGCTTGTGAAATATATATATATATATATATTATATATATATATATAATAACACATATAACTACTGACAGAAAGTTGCCTTCATCATGTGTTTAGACCAAGAGCTGTGAAATGTAAAAAAAATAAATAATAATAATAAAAAGAGACAAATGAGACAGCGAGGGACTGGATGTCGGAAAATAACTACACAGGCTCTCGATATGACACTTATCACTGCTTATCATAATGAGTTTCAGCTTTTCAACAGACTAGTGACACTAATCAGTTTTGAAATGCCCATGAGCGTTTCATATTAATGAGCAATGCCTTAATCCACTGCTCTTCTGCGCCGCGCTCTGAAATTCGAGGTGCACGTCCTTTTCATTGTTTCGCCACTCTTACAAATTGATTACATGGAATAATTAATGGGTGTAAAAAAAAAAATTAGTAATCTTCCCAGAGTAATTCAGGCACACAATTATCTAGTGAATCAATGAGGCACAGAGGAACCAGCATTGACCGGCAGGCCTTGCGTTACTCTCCATTCAGCTGCACAACCCAAGACGTGTTTGTTAAGAAAGCCGCGTATTATCAGGCACCAATTTTTTTTTTTGGCGTATTGATGTAAAAAAAAAAAAAATGGGCGGATTACAACTTGCCTGTAAAAGCTATGCCTATTAGGTACGGCTACAGAGTAGGTATGTGTGTGATAATGAAGATAAGTATATATGTGAAGGAAATGAGTGAAAAACATTACCTGATAAGGTGGATAAAGCGGATTTTTGTCTGCAGCAGGGTTTTTCGTTTTTTTTTTTTTTATCTTTCCTTGGATAATCCCTATCCTCCACTCCTTCACACGCTGTCTATCTCGGGCTCTGCTGGACGAAAATAAACTCCCTTTTCATAGGCCACCTTCATCAGCTTTCTCTTACTTCCTTCTAAAGCTTGTGTAAACATATCGATAGTGTCGATGTGAGGGGCAGGCCTGCTCTTTCCATTAGACCAGTGCAAAGTGCAGCATTGACAAAACATTCACTTGGGGAAACCACATAAATGGGGTGGATAAAAAAAAAGCAGTAAGAGAGAGTGAGTGATGTTGCATCAGCTATAAAAAGTCGTTCTGAACTCTCATCTTAATCTCGTCATGCTGTCAGTTTATGAATCGACAAACAACAATGAGGAAGTGAAGAGAGGTAAAATGGTATATGCGCATCTTGTCTTGAAAGTCATGATCTACTAAATACAGACAAACTGCATCCTTAAAGAAGAACAGAAAAGAATGTGTGGACACTTAACAAGAAAAGCTAAACACTATATGGCAATGGTTTAGCAATTTCCATCAGAGCTGATTTTAGAGTCTCTGTGATCTGTCAGTGAGAGCTTGATGTTGTGAGATTCACAAATGAATGAATCTGGACATCGGATCAATAGCCTTTCAATTCCATCCTTCAATTTTAGTAGCAGGTGGAAGCTAAAGCATGACTATGGGCTATAATGTAAAGGTCTGGCAATAAAAATCCATCATGTTCTATTCAATTGAGTGGACATGCGATGAGCCATGTTGAGTTTTCTCCTTAGTGGCATGGAACAGCTTAGATTTTAAACCATTATAGTAAAAGAACAATTAATTGATTCCTATTCTTTTTTTTTCCATTAGCTAGTGGAAGCCAGAACATGACTATTGGCTACCATGTCGATGTCTGCTCAAAGCACTTAATCATGGTTAATAGAGTTCAGGTCATCTAAGTCAACATGAGAAGATCCTGTCTTGGTGATAGTGAAAGGTAAGAACAAGAATCCAATTTCTTTTAATATGATTTCATTTTCTTTCTTTTTCCACTAGCAGGTGAAAGCCAAAGCAAAATTATAGGCTATAGTGTCAATGTCTGCTCATAGAAATCCATCATAGTTGATACAATTTAATATAATTCAGGTGTGATTACATGAGAGGGATTCATCTTCTTTCTACTGACACCATGGCTTAGATTCTAAACCATTACAGTGATACAACCATGAGTTCATTTCCTTTTGTTTTTCCAGCAGTAGGTGGAAGCCAAAGCATGACTATAGACCACAACAGTGGTCCCCAAAATATGACATGTGGGCCGAATATGGCCCACCCCCACATTTGTAACAGCCCTCTGAACAATGTCAGAGACATATTTGGAAAATTTGATTTGAAATATATGTTCTACACAAAAAACACATGCGTTTAATAATAAATGTTGGCTTTCAAACTAAAATTTCCCTTAGTTTTTAATAGAGGTCATAGCACAGATAGTTGTTGGAATAGTTTTTCCGGCTTCCGGTCCGCTGTCATTAGGAAAGCAGCCTCTATAGGTGAATCACTGACACCACATGCTGTTTGTTTTTACACTTGAGACTGTGTGCTGCACGAAGAGGGCTATATTATACTAATTATTCATGATTTATTCATTAAATAATTATAATAATTTATTAATATATTCATATTTATTTCCCCTAGCATATTTTCATGATTCAGTAGGTTTTTTGTAATAAAAGTCCAGTACTATTTAAATGGAGTCTTATATTTGTTTGGTTTTTATCCAGTTTATTTTAAAAATCGATTTATCGATTCAGAACAATCAGTTGAATAAACCTAGCTATCAGCAGAGGTGGGAAGTATTGAAATACAAAATACTTTGTTACTGTACTTAAGTAGATTTTTCTGGTATCAGTACTTTATTTCACAGTTAATTTTTCTGAGAACTTTTTACTTTCCCCTATTAAATCTTTTACACAAATGTCTGTAATTTGTTCTTTATACATTTTTAAACCAGGCTCATTACTTTATTTAGTCAGTACTTCAACTTTTACCAGAGTCTTTTTTTTTTCAATTCTTTCTATTGAAAAATCAACAATCACAGATACAAAAATGTAAACAGAAATTCTCCATTTTTCCTTTTTAAACAACAAAGAGCAAACACCCCCACCCCACCACCCAAAACACAACCAAAAACATCCAGACAAAGACACACACACATGCGCATGCACACACACCACACAGCCCCCTGTTAAAACAACTGAAGAAACAAAAGAAAGGTCATGCATACAGTCCAATTTTGACCGAATTAGATCAGGTAACACCCGTAGTCTCCAAAAATAAGACCCTTTATTTAATAACATTAATAACTTAATTTTTTACCCACCAACCATATGCACAAGTCAATGTTTTTATTTCAAGAGCAATAAATATAAAAAAATGTCATTATGATGGTATAATTCCCTTTGAATAGGTTATATATATATATATATATATCTTAAAAAGTAATGTTCATTTGTCTGTACAGTGCAAAACAATAAACCAATTTAGCATTAGGAGGCATAATAAATGCATTTAAAATCTAAATAAAATCTCAACAAACTGCTAGTCACTCCAGCACATGTAATGTTCTGTTGCAGACTGACCCGGCCCAACATTAAAGAAAGGAAAAATTATGGTTTGGGGACCCCTGTGCTACAATGTCAGTCTGGTCATGCGAATCCTTACTGTTCGGTACAATTTAATTCGACTGTGCAAAATGTGAGAAACAAGTTTTCTCCTTGTAAATGGCTTAGATTCTAATCAATTACACTGATTAGTTAACTCCCTTTCATTTTTCCAACAGCATGTAGAAGCAAAAACATGATTATGAGCTACAATGTCTTTTCATACAAATCCTTCATTCTAAATTCAGTTGAATTGACATGGCATGTGACAAAACAGTCTCAGTAACACTCAAAGGTAAGAACTTTAATAGAACTATGAGCTAATTTTATTTCTTTTTCCAGGAAAAAGTGGAAGCCAAAGCATGACTATGGCCTAGAATGTCAAAGTCTGATCATGGAAATCTATCATGTTCAATACAATTCAATTCAATTGAGACTGCACAAGAGGACCCTCATCAAGTCTTCTTAGTGGCTAAATTAGAAACCATTACAGTGTACATGTGCAGAATAATTCAAACAGAACTAAATGTACTGAAAGAATTGTTTTGTATGAGCAGATCATCATCATAAGTGTGTTTTTTGATTACAGATGCAGCTCTTATGTATAAAATCTATTATATCCAGGAACCTTGATCACTAAAGCTAAAGTGTGACTGGTTTTTTGACTATCAAGGTAGGACCATCTAAAGCAATAATGTGAGAATCATTGCATCAGATGTATTGGATAGTGGGCAAAAAAATTGAGATCGATGAGACAACGTTCCCCCAGAACCCTGGTGCTACATAAAACAACATAAATCTACATAACAGAAAACACAGAGCTAAGGAATAAAACACAAAGCTAAGGACTAAGTGTCCTTGCCACATGAAGTACATAGTGTGCAACCTGGTGCAAACAGTGCAAAGACAACACAAGACAGTGTAGAACAAATACACACACACAAAAAAAAAAGATAAATGTATAGTAAGTCGCTCTGGATAAGAGCATCTGCCAAATGCTGTAAATGTAAAATGTAAATAAATATGATGCCTTTGATGCAAAAAAAACATTTTTTTCTCATGTTTTTAGCTGGTTCAGACACAACAAGTTAATGAACACAAGGTTATGTTGTGGTTTGAGCTGGTCACATGCTTTACATCGCCTCACTAATCGCTAGATCTAAACATCACCAAACCCATACTAGTTTATTGCAAAACAGTGCTCCAGACTTCCATTACATGTGTTTGACTGGTATAGCAGCTTCCCAAAAAGGAAAGAAAGTAAATGGTTTTGATATTAATATATATTGCTCTATTTTAGTTACGCAGCAACTCTGACCCATATATATATTCTTTTTCATAAACACACATTTGATCTTTTAGTAGCTGAAGGATTTTCCTCTCAAGAAATCATCTATTATTCCACCTCATCCGGTTCAGGGCTGTACAGAAATAAAAGCACACCTGTACTCCATATTAAACTCTAGGATGTTTGGATCCGAACATTGTTGAGGTGTCAGTGCTTGGAGCACGCGGTTCATGACACACATTCACGTACACCTCAATCGCTAATCCCTTCGCTGGTGTTGTCGGAGCTCAAGAAAAACTTGCTGCATTCACTCGCTGAATGAAAATAATTTTAGAGTCCTAGCATTGTTGAATCTATTCTATGAGTACAGATTCTTAGGAGAATGCAACATTATATATTTCTGCTCAAGCTCATTTAAAGCAGGGCATTGTTCCGTCGATTTTTTCTTACACCATGGGAGAACTATAACATTTATTCCATTTCTCTAAGTCTACAAAAGAGCTTAATGAGGTGGAAGCGCTATTCAAAATGTGACGTCGCCTGCTAATTTCTATTGTTCCAAGCCCTAGTAATTATTCACGGCGTTATAAACGACTTCCTTTGTTTCACTGTTCATTCTGTAAATTGTGTAGTGTGTGCTTTTAATTCGGCTTTGCTGATAGTTACTTCAGGCAAGGATTAATGATTAAGTTTTAATTCACTCGTTTGTTTTCCCAGCAGTGTGCTCAGCCTAAGAAACGATGATAAACGATGAAGATTTTCTGGAATCATTTTATATGTAGATAGTGACAACGCTGCTACAGTTAACATGAAGCCATTAATGAAGTCATTGTGATACAACATTTTGCTAATGTGTTTGCAGCTCAACTCTTGACACAGTGGGTTGAAATAGAGGGTTATGCTTAGATAAAAGTTTTGTGGTTGTAGACAGAACACAGGCTATAATTTAGCTATCTCATTTGCTGGTCATATCAACTAACGAGCATTTATGAGATCGATGGCAAACCCAATATTTTACAGTTAAGTGCTCATGCTTTTCATAGGAGGGGTAATAAATACACTAGTTCCATCTGTAAATGCAGATGTCTAACCCAATAAAAGGGATTTGCATCTCCATAACTTAGAATAGCCACCAACACGAGACATTAAACATACATATGCGATTCGATGCTATACGATTGACCCTTATGAGGATGGAGTGGGATTCAGTTTCAGTTTGATCACACAATGCAATTCAATATGGTACCAATGGTTTGCTTTTTATTAATTTTTATTTCTTTGGTTCAGACAGATAATAAATCATCAATTTATTCAAGTGCCTACACTTTCACAAACAGTCAATTGTAGTGCAAAAAGAGAGACAAAAACATTCAATAAAACCAGACAACCTTTTCCTGTTCTGTCTCCAGGAAGATGCAGCTCTACCTCTGCCATGTTAATCTATATTGTATGAAACGCCTCCGTAGTGTTGTGATATGTCATATTCACCTAGCAGCGGTGGGGTTGAGAGCAAACGCTTGAGAAACAGTCTAGTGAGGAGAAATCAAAGTGTAGCGCATCCTCTAATGATTACATATAAATAAATCATTTTCTACCTATGCAAATATGTTAAAAACGATGCTTTGTGATACAAATGGCAACTTGTGTCTGATGCGCACTTTAAATCGATGGATCACATCGTTAACTCATATGCCGCTGCACAAATGCGAATAACTGAATCTTACCATCCGTGCCACAAAGCTTTTCTTATTCTCATTTGTACGGTACATGTTCAGGAGTGGTACCCTTTAATGGATTCGCATCCTGCCCCATTTGTATTTCTCACTTGCACATTGCATTCCTTATAGGCAGGGGATCACTGATAATAATATTCAAATTATTATTAGCAGCGGTAATTGTAAGAGACATGGGGATTAGTCAAGACTCCAAATCCTGTAAAAGCTCACAGCTCTGCAGACCTCATTGAACACAGCGATTCGACTCATCCTAAATGCCAAAGACTTCATGGAATTAAATAACACAAATCATTGTAGGGTTTTAGCTCTCCAGAACCTGAGCTCCACTCTCCTGTCGAAGGAGTGGGAGGAGAAGAGGGGGTGGGGGATTTGTAGGCCTTTCTAGTCACTAGTTTAGAGCAATCACTTCCCTACACTGTAATAGGATTGTTTGTACTAAATATTGGTTGTCCCTAGATGAGTTTCAGAGCAGCAGTGGCTTTCATACTGTTCATTCACTCTGGTTTTTCTCTTCTTATGCTATAGGTGCTTGGTGTCTCCCTCTCAAAGAGAGAGACATCATTAATATATTAATATAGATGCATTTTCTGTTGCCCTATTTTACTGTAGGGCTTTTTACATTTTTTTTAAGTGTGTTTTGGGAAATGGATGTAAGAGAATGTGTGTGTGTGTGTGTGTGTGTGTGTGTGTGTGTGTGTGTGTGTGTGTTTGCATCTTAATGCAACATCTGCTATCAAACCGGGTTTAAAAGGGTTTCTATTTCGGACCACAAAGCTCAGCTACATCCCTTTTCTCAAAAATGGTCATGAACTGTTGGAAGTGATTGAAAAAATAAGGTCGCAAGTACAGCTGGTGCTTGGCAATTCCAGACAGTCTTGGATTAGCCACTGCTCCTTAAACTCAGTGGTTTGGGCACATTATAAGAATGTCCTCTGGTCGACTCTAATTAGCGCTGTAGCAAAGGACTGAGGTCCTGGGACAGACCCAAGAACTGCTAAAGATTAGAGCTCACACCTATAGAATCTTAATCTATACTGTATGTGATGCATACAGTAAGCAACACGCTTATAATACCCACTGTACTAATTCTGAGTAGGGTCTCCCTTTGATTTCGAGAACAGCCTCAGTTAATCAAGGCAGGGATTCTGCAATGGATTCTTTTTAAATTCTGGTCCGTGATTACAATTCTTGCAAATAGAATAGCCTTTATTTGTCACATATGCATTACAGCACAGTGAAATTTGTTCTTCACATATCCCAGCTTGCTTAGAAGCTGGGGTCAGAGCACAGGGTCAGCCATGATACACTGCCCCTGGAGCTCAGAGGATTAAGGGCCCAAGAGTGGCAGCTTGGCGATACCGGGGTTAGAACCCCCGACCTTCAGTAACCCAACACCTTAACTACTGAGCTACCATGATGATACAGGTGCACTTTTATGCGGTGTATCTCCTGTCGTAACACGTCCCTGAATTGTTATAATGGCTTCACATAGAGGGTTTCAAAAGAGCTAGGAAGGTTAATGGTAATGCAGAACAATTTTAATGAAAACTTTCAATAATTAAACAAACTTGCAATGAATAAAAAGCCAAGAAATCAAAGTTTAAGCTAAAAACTCAAACTTGCTTTAAGTAAAAACAAAGAAAATGTAAAAATGTAGAACTGACTAATAAGTAAAAACAAAACAGGTGTGAAAAATCACAATCTAATGACCTTGAGGGGTATTGGCAAACGAATCCATGACAAAGGTTGCCATGTTAATTGGATTCAGATCCGGTGACTGGAAGGGCCACTGGAGACAACAAAACTAATTGTCATGTTAATAAAGACAGTTTGTGGCTTCATGAACTTGGTAATTTGGTGCATTATCATGCAGTAGCCATTATACTTTGGGTAAGTTGTGGTGAAGGGATGCACAAAGTCAGCAACAATGCTTCTATATTACACATTTTGGAATTCAAGCAATAAGTGATTAGTCCAAGAAACAGATCCAAGAAAACATTTCTCCACAGCCTAGACTGTAATACAAGGCAGGTTGGGGCCATGGATTTGGAATTTGGTTGATGTCAAATCCTACCCTTTCCATCTGTGGGACTCACAGATGGAAAAATCAACATTGATCAGACCAGGCTCCATTTTTCTTCTTTTCAGCTGTTTAGTTTTGCTGCACTACAGCATCAGCTTTTTTTTCCTGGCTGAAAGAAGTGGAACCCAACATGTTTTTCTGCAATTTTAGCCCATCTGCTTTAAGGTTCAACATGTTTTTCATTCTGAGATATTTTTCTGTTTACCACAGTGGTACAGAGTGGTTATCTGAGTTTTCTGTCAGCTTAACCAGTCTGGCCATCATTTTTTGACCGCTCTCAAGTTTGTCCACTCGCTAGATGTTTTTTTATAATTGAACCAATCAGATACTAAACTTTAGAGATGGTTGTGTGTGACAATCCCAAGAGATTGTGTGAATGAGTGTGTGTTTTTCCAAAAAGTGCTTGGTCACTGTATATGCAAACTAGCAAACTAGCTTGTTAATGCCAAATAGCTGTGTCAGAGCATTGCCTATAATTATTCATTTTGGCTAGCTAAAACTTTTTTAAGCTTAGCAATGATTTTTTTAGATAGATAGATAGATAGATAGATAGATAGATAGATAGATAGATAGATAGATAGATAGATAGATAAGGATAGGTTTAGCACCTAGCAGAAGTGCTAATTGTGCCATTTGTATAGATATTAGTTGTGATTTATAAGACAATAGGTTAATTTGCCAATCAATTCTATTGCCATAGTGCATTGTGTGGTGTCAATTTCTTAACAAAGGGTTAGATGTTGGGCATTTAATCAAATCTTTTAAAAAACAGGTAACCTGGATTGAATTATATCATAGGTATATATTCTGTGCATGTTTTATTATGCATAGCTACATGTGTTTATGTTTAATATAGAGTGAAGCTTTATTACATTAAAGCTTCCCTTCACATAAACTAGGAGACTCAAAACTGTTCCAGCATGACAATGTCCCTTGCACAAAGCCAACTCAATGAAGATATGCTAAACATGGGTTGGAGTGGAAGATCTTGAGTGGCCTGCAATAGAGCTCTCACCTCAACCCTACTGAACACCTTTGGGATAAATTGGAATGCTGACTGCATCCAAGCATCCTCACCCTACATCGGTACCTGACTTTACTAACACCCCTGTGGCTGAATGAACACAAATCTCCACAAGTGCACTCCAAAATCAGCAACAGCAAATGAAAACTAAATGTGGAATGGTATGTTCAAAAGGCACATGGAAATCAAAATTGTAGTAGAAAATTTGGGATCATGGTTATTTAGCTGTGGAAACAACATAGATTTAGTACTTAGTTTTGCACTGTTTATACTGTTTTCATGTGTCATATTGATTATGCAGACCTGGCAACCTTGTCTTATCCACAAGTAGCCTATTGGTTACTTGAAGGCAGTTGGTCCCATCCTGGGTGTATTCCGACTTTATTCCCTTTGTTCTCCAGATCCACTGCAACCTTGAACAGGATAAAGCACATATTGAAGATGAAATGTAGACCGACTAAATAAAAGATTCTATGAGAAAGCCTAGTAATGGTGTTTGTGAATGATACAAACTCTCTTGGAGGTTAAGAATCTCTGTAGGGCAAAACAAGAAGAAATCTGTTTTGAAGTGTTCTTAGCAGCTGTAATATCCATATTTTTTAGCGTCGCAGTTTTTGTATGCTACCACTGCTTTAGGGTTTATTTCGCTTCATTGAAATGCACTCTGGATCACCCACAGTGTTTGACTGACAGGTCTACATTGTATCTCATGAAAATATAAATACATATAGGATTGGCCATTTTGTTTTTAGTCAAATAGCACAATGATATGAAAGTACAATTGGAATGCATGGATTGCTAATCCCTTTTTTAACATGGCAAAAATGTTTAAAAATTGAAAAAAATATAATTTCCAGTGAACATAATTAAAGTCCATGGCGTTTTCATTTTGGCAGCCATTGTAATTTACTGTGCATAAAAATGCAGGTACATGTTTTGTATTAGAATTTGATTAATTTCCCAAACTATAGGTGATGCCCTTGCAAATATTTGTTTAATTTAGCATTTTTCTAATCAGCTTGCTATAAAAAAAAAAGTCTAAAATCTCTGTCCTAGTTATACAACTAAAATGGCATAGCAAAACGCTACTCAGGCACTTCGAACAAGGCAGTGTGCACCAAATTGCAGATACAGAAAGGAAAGAGTCATTTCAAATGGTGTTATTTTCAACCATTGATTCACTTTTGAAACCTCTTTTCCACTGTATAATTGGCTCAGGGACACAATTGTGAGAAATCCTTTCAACTTCTGCACTTCTGGCTTTGCAATGACAAAATCCGTAATATTCAATCAGATATTTTACTTTAATAATGCTACATCAGGGGGATCCTACTTACTTTTCCTTGGTACAATGTAGATGCAGCATTAAATATAGCAGATGAACTAAAGTTTGGGAAATTGTTACACCATCAAATTCTTTCAAATCCACGGGTGTGGGTTATAAAATGGTCCCAGTTTAAGAAATAGGATAAATGAATTTTTGGGAACTAGTACATTACAGAGAAAGTTCAAATGAAATGCATTTACACAAACTTTCAATGATATTCATAAAAAAAAAAAAAAGGTTGCCAGGTTACCATAATTAAGTGATGTTGGTTAAAGTAGTAAATGACGTACTACTCCTTGTCAATAAAAAATATGTTTCTTTTCTTGCGTATCTGGACTTCAGTGCTGCATTTGGCACAAACTACATTTTACATATGAATCATCTTGTATTCTGCATTCGAACAGTGTATTGACCAAAAGTTTAACACCTGACCATCAAACCGATGTGTGGATCTTTGCTCAAACAGTTGCCACTATGTTTTTGATACTGTAGCTTTTAAGTTTTGCCCATGTTCATGTGACTGTCTTGCACAGATTTCTGCCCCTATACCAATGAAGATCTTGGGATGAACTGAAACACTGACTGAACACTTCCTCACCTAACATCAGTACCTGATTTCAATAAAGCTCTTGTAACTGAATGAACACAAATCTCTGAAGCCACACTTCAAAATCTTTTGGCTATCATCAGAAAGAAAGAAGCTTATACTTTTCACATATACATTATAGCACAGTTCTTTCTTCACATATCCCAACTTGTAAGGAAGCTGGGATCAGAGTGCAGGGTCATCCATGATTGAGCCCCTCAGGAGCAGAGTTGACCTCAAGATCAGTAACTATGAGCCTTAAACATACAGAATACATACAGAAAGTAGGAGTAGATTTGGACTGGGATTTACCAAGCACATATAAGTGTTAGGGTGAAGTGTCCAGAACTTTTTATTCATTAAAGAAATAGGACAAAATGAATATTATTTTCATGTGTGAAAGGCAATATTTTGTTAATGCATGATTCTTCAAATGGGGGACATTTTGACTGTATACATTTTCAAGAAATCAAGTCAATGTTCCTTATAGCATTCTAATATTTGTCATAATATAAAACAAATTAAATGCTGTGCTCCAGCAAATTTTTATTACTATAAAAAACTAGTTTTTTTTTTTAAAAGGTGGAGGAAACAAGAACGTTTGTTGAATTCATACATTTTGTGAAAAAATAAAAATAAAAATGTATTGCTTATAAAAACCCATAAAAACAAGATATAACATTTTATATCATAAATTCCGACCACTTGGTGGTGGTTAGTAATGTGGTACATCAAGGTTAAAGACACGTGTAAAGGTTGCTCACTGAACGGCAACATTTAATGTCAGAGAATGCTAAAAAAAAAAAAAAAGGGCATGGGCAGAAAACTACAAATCTATTCTTAGGTTTGGCAATATGCCTTAACAGAAAATAATTGATCATTTACTTGTCCTTTATACCAGACTGATAAGAGGGAATTATGTCCTTATTAGCTGCATATTTTTTTGTTTTGAGTATTGGCAAATCCAAATCGGAAAGCAGCTCGAAAATCCAAGTACCAAAGCAAAGCATTTTTCCAACTTTATAACTCCTGTAGCTATTATAAGGACTGTGTAACCTTTCGTTTGCCTTTACTTTTTCTGTCCTTATATGTGAAGTTTCATTGTGTGTACTTGAGCTTTTATTACATCCTTAAAAACACTAACCATCATTCTCTCCCTGTCTCTGGTGCCCACTTCTGGAGTTATTCAGTTAATCTGTGAACAATGATGCCAATTCTTTATCTGACGAACAGAATTACATTCATGCTAATGAAAAAGTAAACTTTATATACTGGATACTTTAAGAAGTTTTTGATCTTAACAGAAAAGGAAAATAGGAAAGGGAGAATATCATTGCTGAGCCACAGCACTGGCTGCCCACTTCACTTATAAGCAATTTCAAAACCCTTTCCTGGTTTTAATGCTTATAATAGCGTCTGATTTGTCTTCCACAAGGTTGTGAAGTGATGCTTTATAGTGTCTGAAGAGTGAAATGAGTTTGGTTTAATCCTAGTAAAAATACACTTCGCCACCTCTCAGTTTTCACTGAAGGCACAGAAGGCACTGTTTAATAAAATATGATCTAAAATTTAAAAATACTGACTTTAAACATGATTGCTCTACTGTGTTCAACTGCGTTGTGTCAAGTGTCAACTGTGTCAACTCAGTGACTGGTGTCATTTTGCGTCTGATTGATTTTTGTCTGTTATTTGGTTTGTTAATTGTCTGTGTGCGCTTTAACTGTAGATATATATATATATATATATATATATATATATATTATAATAACCTTCACTCTTCTGAGAGGATGTTCCACTAGATATTGGAGTGTGCTTCTGGAGATTTGTATATATAGTCTGATTAACAATGTATAAAATCATACAAATGCTGTTTAAAAATCAAAATGTACATAAGCTGGTCTCAGTGGCTGTGACTTCAAAAATCAGCATAACCTGGTCTTTTCCAACTCTCCAGGTTGGTTCATCTTGTCCCAATTCTCGGCTGACCATAATGGAACCAAATATGCTGTGCTGCTGTTTATCCCTCTGTAGTTTATCTGAAAATAAATTTCAACATGTTGATAATATCAGGTTTTTTTTTGACAACCATTTGTTCTTATCTTTTAAACCCAGTTAAAATGATTTGTGCCAGTGGAAAACAAGGACTGTAACATATATATTGAAGAGGCCAAATACCGAAAGCAAGAAAGGGATGAGGGAGATAAATGTATTCACCTCTACAGTGTCTAGGCAGCTAATAATGCACAATGATCTGTGTTTTCTGATGTCTGACATCCACACCAATATGTACAAAGAATCAGAGGAAATGTTTTCATTTCTCAAGTGCACAAGCCATGTAGCTTATATACAGACAGTCACTTCTGAAAGTATTGGCCTGGAAAGGCAATTTCTTTCCTTTTTTTGAAGATCAAAAGGTGAACATATAGATCGGATTTTTCAGCTTGCACTTTGTAATATTTTCCTGATATTTAAACAAAATTTGAAATGGGACCTTTGATGGTAGACCACCCAATTTCCAGGTGAGCAAAGGCACAAAAATACATCTTAATATTTGGTTAGCTATCCCTTGCTTGTTAAAACTGCATCAAGCCTGTACTCCACTGTTCATGAATCTGTTACTTCGTATTTTCCAGGATCTTACCGCAGCTTCTTTTACTTGTAGTTTTTTTTTCACTCTCTCCTTCAGGATGTGAAATACTGCTCAATTGGCTTCAGGGTGATTTGTTTGTATTGGCAGGATGGTTTTGTTTATTTTCTTCCTACATAATGAAGTTTCTCCCAATTGCACTGGATGCAGTTCTCTGTAAATTGGCATAAAGAATGTTTCTGTAGTATTCTGAAGTCATTTTTTTTGTTACCATTACAATTAATAATAAACACCAGCCATGACACAACCTCCACTGTGTTTGACTGTACACCTGTTTGTAAACTACATGCATGTTTTGGATCATGAACAGATCCTTTCTTTCTCCACATGTTGGTCTTTCCATTACTTCAGTACAGGTTAATCTGGGTTCCAGCGCTTTTGTGGCTTTTCTCTGTGCTTCTTTGTGACCTCCTGATTTGTATTGATGATTAAAGGTTTGTATCTTGTAGTAAGGTGTCTATATTTCTGCTCTTGGCGTCTTATTTGAGCACTGGATTGTTATAAATTTACCCCTGTCTTGTTGAGGTTGTTAAACACTGACAGCTCTCACAATGTTTCTGTTATTGGGTTGTTGGTTTTTTTGGATTATCTGTTTGACTATTTAACAGTGCTTTCCTTTTTTTTTAAAGCATTCCAAATTGTTGTGTAGGCTACACCTAAATATTGACTTGCTTCTCTCCATGTAGACAGCTCTCTGGTCTTTTTGTTGGCGTATCCCTTTTTAACCAACAAATGCAATCCTCACAGATGAAACAAAAATATAGGGTATTAACCATTAAAACAGTCCATCTAATAGGGCAGACCTGGAAAACAAGAACCACCTGTCAGTTACATGCGCCAATATTTTTGATCATCCTGCAAAATGGCAGGGTCCAAAATACAACTCCAATTCTAAAAAAAAGCTGAGACACAGTGTAAAATGTAAATGAAAAAGAATGCAATGATTTGCAAATCCATATAAATCCATATTCCGTTCACAATAAAACAAAAAAGCATACCTTATTTTTTGCATGATAGAGATTTAACCTGCATTTGTGGATGACACATCAAACTGTGTTCACAGACAATAATTTCTATTTCTGATCTTTAACCTTTTTTGAGACTTGTTGCAGCCATAAAATTAAAAATTACCTTTTTCTGAAATGGTACAAATTCTAAATTGAAACCTTTTCTCTGTTCTATTGTGAGTAAAATATGGGTTCATAAGATTTGCAAATCATTGCATTTATTACAACTTTTTTGGAATTGGAGTTGTAGTTGAACACATCTAGACCTTAATACCAGGACATCAGAAAGCTAGAATGCTGAATATATTCTGGCCCCCGTTTACTCACTGTCTAATCTACGGTTCATTCTGGTGATCATCCCTGGACTACCTGTGTTTTGGAATATACCCGTTTCCCGGATTTGCTGCTTCCTAGCTTTTGTTGATTTCCCAAGGCTAATAAATGTCCTATTCATATACTGGTTTCCGACTCTTGATCAAAGCATGACAGTCGCATTCATGTTCTTATACAAGTGTTATTATTCCACAAAAAATGCATAAAGGTTTTTTTTTTTGTAACAATAATTCAGACCAGATTACATTCACTTTGTTTTATTTAGCATACATCATTAAAATAATGTACATAAATGATTTAAAAAGTCAGAAGGTTTTAAAAACTGTAGCACAGATTTGCACATAATTGTTGGCCACATGGGGATTTTTCTTTTTTTAAAGAGAAGCTGCTTGTGGTGTTAACGACATACCTGACAGGCTAATTATAATCCCTAGTTGGCAAAAAAATATAACAAATCTGATTTTCATGAAAGATTTTTTTTAGTAAAATCTGATGGAACGTGGCACTATGAAGGTGTAGGACTTGGATGATTGCCGATCTGCAGTCAAGTGTGTATCGCTGCGATTTTTCTCAGAGGACCCAAGAATTTTACACTTATCATTGCTAGATGTAACTTATGAGCCATGTAGTCATTTTTATTTAAATAAACATGAAGAAAGGTATAATTAAAGTTATTAAGTTTCATTTTGGTGCATACTTCAGAGTGGATATTAAATGACCTGCTCACCCATTTGCTCCGAATTCTTCATGCTTGTGGTTCATTTTAAAGAAGCCAATATGCAGTGCTTCACTTAATAGTGTGTGAGTGAATGTGAGAAGGAAATTAAAAAGAAAATATAGAAAAAAAGAAAACCAAATGCTGAAGAATATGCCGCTGTAATGAATAGAGGTGCCAGCACAGAAATTAAATCCTGCACCAACATTTTATTATATTTTCTACTAACTGGCTGCTGCCTGAGATAGCTGTGTTTATTAGCCCTGGGACTATGAGACACAAAATACAATTGTTGAACACAACTATAGGGAGAATAATGGTTTAAGAAAAGTTTAGGGGAAAAGAAAATGTCAAACAACCCAAATAAAAGGAGGAAAAGTAATATCGGTTAGAGTTGTGAGTGAAAAATGTATTTTTTGGAGAGAAAAATTATACTCATATCTTGGTTTTTAATTTCAGATTGCTTACGAAGCGTCCAAATCGCTTTTGACTGATATTAGTTTGTATTTCTTTTCTTTATATATGGGAATCCCGTTACAATAAACCTAATGAAATAATACAAAAGTAGATTATTAGACATAGGGAATAGAGCAGTGGGTCTCAAGCCAGGGCATCTATGATTGCTTTACATTGTTACAGTGGCAGGAATCACAAATCAAAGCTATTTTGTTTTACTGTCGAGTTCAGCGAGTTATTGGCCTGTTTGCCTGGCCCCTTTGGAGTGAATGGTTTTAATCTCAGCCTCAATAACTCAAACAAAGTAGGCCTATAAATAATGTCAACTTGGACCTAATGTACTCAGTGGAAAGATCTGGCATAAAAAACACTCTAGCTTGCGGGGGGTATTAGTAATTTATTGACAGCAGTAAATGAATAAAATCAGCTATTATTTTATTTACTGTAATACTTCTCTTTATGTTCGGTTCCAAATTCCAATCCAAATGTATATGAATTTCAAAGCCAGTTGTTTCTTTTTTTTAATGTTTTAAACACAGAAGACATTTGGAATTTAAATCAAAAGATAAATACAAGAAGATAGATCTGAATGTTCCTGATGTTTACATGCAGATGTGTTACCCTTATAAATTCATTTTGTTATTGTGCCAAGTATATAAAGACTGGTCCGGACACTGGTGCGTTTCTGTGTGTAGAGTATTGTGTGTCATTACCATTGTGGCAAAGGAGAGGTGTGAGTCCCCTACAGAGCAAACAATTCAAGTCAAGTCAAGAAGCTTTTATTGTTGTTATAACCATATATAGCCGACGCAGTACACAGCGAAATGAAACAACGTTCCCCCAGAACCCTGGTGCTACACAAAACAACATAAAGCTACATAACAGAAAACGCTGAGCTGTGGACTAGTATGTGTCCTCGCCACATAAAGTGCATTGTGTGCAACCTGCAGACACACGGTGCAAAAACCACTCACAACAGTGTGCAGAGTCTACTTGTAAGTAAACAGAATGCAAACAAACGGGTTCGTGCAAAACAGCAATAGGAGCAGTCCAGAGGTGGGAAGTAACAGAGTACAAATACTTCATTACTGTACTCAATAGATTTTTTAGATAAATTGGATCTAAATTACATTTATCCACGACGTCCTTTCTTTACTTAGATATACAATAAATAAATAAACTCCAGATAAAACTATTTTTAATCAGTAAACTTTTGTTTTATTTCTAAGTCTCAAATCAAACACCAAAATCCGCCATTATTCACACCATTAACCCTCTGGGTGGCGTTTTGTGGGTTTTCCCTCATAATGGCGACACAAAATTAAATTACTGACTTTATTAATCGTACAGATAAAAACAATATATAATTTAAATCTGTAAATATG